>CANYBF010647579.1:0-102666 GCA_948192965.1 Dalechampia spathulata
GCCCCCATTCGTTTAGTGTCTAAAAGAATCGATTCATAGCTATAATTGTTGTGGATATTTTAAAATATGTAAAAAAATATTTCATTAATTTTACGGAAAATGTAGATAAAGTTGCATGACGTTGGCATATGCTCTCTTTTCAGCTTCCCAATTCTTAACAACTTGTATGAGTATCACGATGATCAATCACGTTAAAAGCTAGCCTTGTCTTCACTTCTTTTTGTATAGCAAACCCCCATCAGCCTACGCTGAATTCGGAACATCAGATCCAGCCCAAAACACAAGGCCTATTTTCCACAATCCACCCCAAAAAAAAAAAAAAAAATAGTAATGTAATTCTAATAAGCATGAAATTTGAAAAAATATTATTACAAGGGGAAACAATAATGGATAAGAGGATTGGAAAGAGGAGGAAAGGATTGGACACGACATGCTCTTCCTCACAAGCCTCTCGCTGAAGATAAGTGGGCCCCACTTCATCACCACCATTCGTAACCAAATTATACTCTTCACATATATTATTATCCCAACAAAATTCAACCCACAACACATCATGTATCTACACCCGCATCTCCACCGCTCATTTTTGCCTCCAGCATTTCTGCGTCGTTCATTTTGTGCTACCGTGTCTCGCGAAACACCCAATCCTAACTGAATCAAAAAACTTAACGTCAAAATGTAACGAACAGCTTCGACCATAAGAGCTCAGTCTAGCTCAACATAGCACATTTCTCTTTCTACAGCTACACACATGGAGTCGCGAGTATTGTCACGCGCCACCACCATCGCATCCTTGCCTCCCTTACGGAGGTCTCTCCGAGAGTGCAATGGTACTGCTGGCTTTGTTTCGTTGAAGCCGATCGGAACCGTTGGTGAAGGCGGTAACCTTATATGGGGAAGGCAACTCCGACCATCTCTTCTTCTCGAGACATCTCTCGCGACGAAACGGGAGATTCTTCGGCCAATTCTTGCTGCTGCTTCTTCTCCTGCTGAAGGAAGTGATTCTTCCGGGTGAGGTCCGTTTCCTCCGTTCTAACTTAATCAACTCTCTCCGGGCTTGGATTCTGACAAGTCGTTCTGTACTGTCCTTAATATTCTAACAGGGATAAAGTTGCTCCGGTCGGCTTCTTCGATAAATATCCGGCTCTAGTTACTGGATTTTTCTTCTTCATGTGGTAGGTTAATTTGAATTACTTACGGTCCGTATAATAACCATATGAAACTGGTCAAACCTGAGGTCCGGTTCTGTTTACCAGGTACTTCCTGAACGTGATTTTTAACATTCTGAACAAGAAGATCTACAATTACTTCCCCTATCCATAGTAAGCTCCATAATATTTATATTTTTAAGGAATTTTCTTGAAATATTCTAATCATCGGGTCAGTTTGTTAGTTAGCGTGGATATTAAACAAAGTCTCATTTGATGCTGTGCTGTGCTGTGCTAGCTTTGTGTCAGTGATCCATTTGCTGGTGGGAGTTGTCTACTGTTTGGTCAGCTGGGCTGTTGGTCTTCCTAAGCGGGCTGTAAGTTGATTTATCTTCAGCCCACAAATTTTGCTTCGACTTGATGAAGATTTATTTAGATATCGATCGGTCAATTATATATTTTCGTAGCATCAAATAGAAATATCTGATTGATTAGATAAGACGTAATTCTGCGAAAAAAAAGAACCAATCTTGTCAAGTGAAGTTGGTAATTTTGATTGGTGTTTTTATTTTTCTTTGTGTAGCCTATTGACTCGAAGCTCTTGAAGTTGTTGATACCTGTTGCTGTGTGTCATGCAATAGGCCATGTTACCAGTAATGTTTCATTTGCGGCTGTTGCCGTCTCTTTCACCCATACAATCAAAGGTGACATGAAGAAAGCTCGATTGATGTCAATCCTTTTTTTTTTCCTGTCAATATTGTTTAGCTTCTGACTATCTTTTCTTTTTTTTGGATTTTAGCTCTTGAACCCTTTTTCAATGCTGCGGCATCTCAGTTTATTTTGGGACAGTCGATCCCCATTACTCTATGGCTTTCACTTGCTCCTGTCGTTATTGGTAAAGCTTCTTCCTTTTTTTCCCTTTGCTATCTTCTTAATAATGTAATTACATCTCTTGAACTCCTAACTACTATCCATTTGGAGTACAAGATAATACCTCGATTAGCATTCTGTTTATTTGAGCAATATGATGATGATGACATGTTAGATACGAGTTGTTTGAGTCAAAAGATTTTTAAATACGTGTTAACTTGCATGTTATATGACTTAGTGTTCTTGTGCGGTTCAAATAAAGTGCTTTATTTTATCAAAAGCTGGTATAGCAGTAACAGGTTCGTCTGATATTCAGTGTCAATCAATTGCAGGTGTTTCCATGGCATCATTGACTGAGCTCTCATTTAACTGGCTTGGCTTTATTAGTGCTATGATTTCCAACATCTCCTTCACTTACAGGAGTATCTACTCCAAGAAAGCTATGGTGATTTTCTCGAACATTCTTGTTTCTTTTAATATCATTTTATAACCTATTTCAGAAATGTTTTAGTGGCATTATTTACCTCTTGTGTTTTCCTCCTACAGACTGATATGGATAGCACTAATGTCTATGCTTACATTTCCATCATTGCGCTCTTTGTTTGCATTCCACCGGCCATATTTGTGAGTAAAGGAAACGTTGATACTCCCTAATGATTTCTGTCCAGAAAACTAAATTAAAAGTTAACATCTTCGTGTTTGTTTATATTCTGCATTTTTTACGTCGCAGTTTGAGGGACCTCAGCTGATGAAGGTTGGATTTAATGATGCAATTGCTAAGGTTGGTACAACCAAGTTCATCTCAGACCTCTTCTGGGTTGGAATGTTTTATCACCTCTATAACCAGGTAACATCATATGATCAATCAATAATGCCTTTCGGCTACTGATTCTGAAGTAATCATCGAGCATCCACCGCAACAAGGTCTATAACCGTCACTGTTCGCCTATTAAATTTTCAGTTGGCTACCAACACTTTGGAGAGGGTTGCGCCTCTTACACATGCAGTCGGAAATGTGCTGAAACGTGTGTTTGTGATTGGCTTCTCGATTGTTGTCTTCGGTAGTTACATCTAACCTATCACTTGGGCTCGTCTTTTTTTTTTTTATAGCTTTTCGATTGTTGGACGTGAATCTTACCTTGCAATATATAATACTTCCTCTTTCCAGGCAACAAGATTTCAACACAAACCGGTATTGGAACTTGCATTGCAATAGCTGGAGTGGCAGTATACTCCTACCTCAAGGCTAAGATGGAAGAAGAGAAACGAGTAAGTATCCACCTTTCAAACATCGTAATGAGTCCCATGATGGAAACCGTACTAAATAGTTATACTCTTCACTGATTGTAAAGCTGTGAGTCAAGGCATGATCGAATAAACAATTGACAAAACAACATAGATTGAAACCGCTGGTTGTGCCATTAAATGATTAGATTCACATAGTTCTCAGAGCAGCTACTTCTTCTAACATCAGTAGTTTACACTCTTCTAGCCACCAAACAATCTGTTTGTTCCATCTCATCGTCCAAGTATTTAACATTACTATAAACCTTTTCTTTGCAGCAAGGGAAGGCAGCATGAGAAGGAAAGAAGCAGTCAAGTGGAAGAAACTCTACATGTGAAGTGATAATCTTTGTTATTGAAATGATAAGGAAAATGCCAAGTGGATTATCTTATCGTCACTGTGAATTTAATTTTTCTTTTCCATCAATTTTCGCTCATTCTTGCTCAGCTGGAATAAAAGAACGTTTCTTGCTCTGTATATCAGAACAAGCTTTTATATATGCTAGAAGTTCTCGAGTTTATTCAACAACCCTGAGAATGGAATATGTGAATCCAAAATTGCCAATCATAAGGCGGCTGCTGGACGCAGTCACCATTAGCAGATAACTGATCTCATCAAACTCGTGTCTCTGCTACACATTTGCATGAACCGACTGCACGGATACGATCATCATCATTTGCACCTTTTTTCTGTCATCGGAGGATTCATCTACACCATTCAAGTTCCTTGGATAGAGATCCCTGTTTTTCCAATGGAATTACAGAAGTTCTTTAACAAAAATTATGAATTAGAATGGACCAATTGATTAAATCAGAGATCAAATGTTTAAAACCCCACATGATTCTTCAATATTTCGAACGTTCATTTACTGTCAGTATCATTGTTTAAGTCAAATGTCTTGAGTTGAGAGGAAGCTTCAGTTCCTGTTGCAGCTATCCAGCGTGCTGAATAGTGCAGTGAAACGTCCGCTCAACTTAAGAGATGGCCATGCCGTCTAGGCCACAGGGATTAAAGCAGGCTAAGAATTCCGTTATTATTTTCGGACCTTATCTTACAATAACAAAAGGTCGATCATTATGCCAGGGACTAGCGAACTCACCAGACAGAAGCATATTGAACTTGCCGTTTATTCACAGTCTCGAAATGAAAAGAATTAATGCTTGTTTCGATTTGTAGAAAAAATTGTGCTAATTCTGATACTAGATTTGCTACAATGTTATAAGCTGCATTTAAAGTATGGTTGAGACATACAACACAAGCTTAATAATAGAGCACAAAAGGAGACCACCCATCTCAAAGAAATCAAGTATATTCACAAGACAGTACGAGCTTTGCTGGGATGATAGATGCCATAACCCGAATTTACGGTGCCAATAGCTTCTTCATTCCTGCCTTCTGTTCAGCAGTTAACCTTGCAGGGAACTTTATGTTAAACCTGATTCTCAAGTTACCCTTCTTCGAAGGATCTTTAGGAATCGGCATGCCCTCCTTGGGAACTACTTCTTCGTAGGCTGGATGAATCACATTGTTGATTGGGATGGTTAGGCTTCTGCCATCTAGAGTTGTAAGATGGACAGTATAGCCTGTTAGAGCTTCTGCAAGAGGTATCTTCTTTGTCACCACCAGATCATTTCCATCCCTGGTGAATGTGCTGTGCGGCTTTTCGTCAATAATGAAGACAAGATCTGCAGGGATGATGTTCGGTTGCTCGTTGCCTTTCTCCGGGAAGGTGATCTTCGTTCCCTTTTTCCATCCAGGCTTGATATCAATTGTTAGAATCTCCTCCACTGGCAAGGTCTTCCTATGTCATCATCAACAAGAGGCAAAGAAAATTTCAGTACCAGATACTACTAAACCAAAAGGGGATGGCAAGCATTAATGGCAGCACAAATGAGGTAAAAATGGTGTTTACAATACCATTTTCAAGAAGTACTCGACTAGACGTGATGCATCTATCATATACATAATCAAGTCAAGTCAATCAATGATAACTCATTTGCAAGAAAATTTGTCGAAAGCTTCACGATATTAAAGTTGAATGCATCATATCGATTGCTTGATCTCTACATGAAAACATGCACCAGAACTAAAGTAATAACTTAAGTGAGTAATAAGCCATAGCATCAAAAGGAAAGTATAACACAAGAAATGGTATTTTAATTGAAAGTCACATGTAGAAAACAATGGACCTTCATTAACATAATTCATGAAACATCATTCCAACTTCAGTTTTCAACATTATTCATCAAACAGAGACGTAGAATCATACAATTGAGATAGAATGTAAAGAAATCAAATTGCCAAGATGAAAAGAACGTATGACTTACCCGCTAGCATCTATGATTTCCCTGGAAATCTTCATCTTTTTAGTAGTACCCTTGTAGAGCTCCTCAAGTGTACAAGGCAAAGTATTCTCAATAGGGGAAGCTTTTCTAGGAGCAGAATTCATTGGTCTTCCATCACCAAAAGAGGTGAAAATATCATCACCAAACATTCCTCCAAATGGCCTTGTTGACCCACCTCTCATTCCACCACCACCACCTCCCATTCCCATTCCACTAAATGGACTTGAAGAGCCGAAAAATTCGGCAAATATGTCATTGGCATTTCTGGGATTGAATCTAAATGTTGTTGGGCCATCTCCTGTTGAGAAGAAAGTAGCTCCTCCATGCCCACCAGCATCAGGTGGCGGCACCTGTCCTTTCAGCCCTTCTTCTCCATATTGGTCGTAGATTACTCTCTTCTGAGGATCGCTTAGAACCTGAAAAAAATATCAAGCATCCATATTGAAATTTCAACTATCAGTACAGTCAACATAATTATATATGAATTTTCAGTATTACAACATTCATCTAGAATATCATAATAAAATCAAGATTATCAGAAGAATCCCCATAAAAACAAACGAAGCCCCTTGAAAGTAACAATTTTTATTAGAGAATTACTCAAGCAGAAGCATCCAATAGAAAACCCAACAAACAGGAAGAAACAAAGAAAGAAAAAGGCTGATAAGGAGAAAAAGAAGATTAATAACATACCTCATAGGCCTCAGAGATCTGCTTGAATTTGGCTTCAGCTTCTTTTTTGTTATTCGGGTTCTTATCAGGATGCCATTTCATGGCAATTTTTCTATAAGCTTTCTTTAAATCATCATCTTTAGCATTCTTATCAACTTGTAAAATCTTGTAATAATCCACACCCATCTTCAAAAAATTTTGCTTTTTCCTTTTAACCTCTGATGAAACCTTCAAGAAGATTTAAGAAAAGAATCAGAAAGATTTTGCTTGTATCAAATTACAGTTGGGTATTGCTACAAATGAGCAGTAGAGTAGAAGAATTTAAGCTTTTCGATTGAAGGGTGGTGGTAATCAACAAAACATATACCAGAATGGGAAGGATTCGTCTGGTTGAGGGCTAGAGAAGTGTGGAACTTTCCAGATTAAATGACCCAGAAACACCGTGGGTTTTGGATTATTTTTTGGTATTAAGCCCAGAAATTATAAATTGGAGAAGATGTTTCGATTGGATTCTGATTCGGCCTTTGTTTTGATCTTTTCATTTTAAAGAGAACCATTGAAGATCTAAATTTCTATGTTTCTAGATTAATTCCTTTTAAACACCAATTATATGCTGCTAAATAGATATGGAACTTGCACTGTTTTCTTTAAACAATCCTTCTTCGGACTTAAGCATTTCTTTTTCCTTCTAGTGGATCACTGGGCAGGCTAGTTGGCATTAGATCAGGTGCCAATGAAGCATTGCTCCAGTAGAGAGGATATTGGAAAAGTATTGGAAGAGACGCATTTGTCACTTTAGAAACAACCAGAAGAGTAGATAAAGTTGAATTTTAATGGCATTTAACGAGATTGTTTCTGGTTTCTCCTTTTTCTCATCTACAATGCATCGTTTCCTAGCAAAAAATGAGAATCAAAATTGCCATCGCTGAGTTGATTCAAGTCTTGTATTCACTGCAAAAAGAGCAAAATAAAAACGCATTCACACCCAAATGAAGCATTCCTTCGATATCTCCCTGCTACTGCTTCAGCTTTTACTCCATTGTTCACCGTATCCCTTCGTAGCTATGGAGGTAATAAAATTCTTTGCACCCATGTTTCTGCATGTGGATGTACAAGCATGTGTCCTAGTAATGTGAAGAGACTGGAATTACTACAATTTGCATAGATGGATACCATTCACCAGAAAATCAACACGAAGCAATCACTATGTTACTATCATGGCCAAGATTGCTTTGCATGAATGCAAGTCTTGAATGCTTATATCCTCTCGTAGGACCACCATTTCCTTCCTTGTAAGCAACCATAACATACCATGAACCATCTATTTACAGTAAAAATTCCAGTTGTTAAATGTGAGGGGGTAATACTCTCTATGCACAAACATGGAAGCTGGCAAGTACCACTCTAAGAAGAGAATGCATCATCGACATTGTTAATGTGTACGAACAAAAAGAGAATAGCTAATGGAACTTTTTACTATTAACAACGATATTTCAATTCCAAGTTCGGTTTCCAAGAAATCTTCACAAGTGACAATCTTTTCACACACTTAGATTACGCTGAGTAGTCCTAATGGATGTTAACAAGGTTAAAAGGAGGCGGAAAGCAATTTCAGGATCGTTTGTATGTCCAGACCAATGGTACCGAAACTATAGCATAATAGCACCCATGCCACAGGAGGAAATAGTAGAAACCACCATCAGGTTGTAATTTCATAAACAAGTATGTAGTTGTGGAAGTGCTACCATTGTTTCCTTCATTCTTCAGCAGCCACAGTCACCAATTCGTACTCGACCAGGGACAGATTGTTATCTTCTTTCACCACAAATTTGGCAGGTTCAGTGGCCTCAATGCGGCCCCATTTGTCAACCGCTAACCTCATTGAACCCTTAAACATGTCAATCTTCGCATTCCGCAGAATTACAGTGGTCCCAGGTTTCATCAAGTCAACTGCATGAAACATGGATGTTATGTTTATCGCCATAAAACAGTGCAAAAAACTCCCACGAGACAATGGTAGAGTTCACAACACCTCAAAAACATCTATCTATCTATCTATCTTTTAAAGGAACCAAAAACAAACAATCAATAAGCCAAACAGATATCGTTTGAGGATTGACAAACTACATCAACAATAGAGATTTGCTAACAGGATTCGGCCACATTTTCCTTTCTTTGTATCACCAAAACTCCAGTCTTATAGGCATGCACAGGGAATTATATTAAAAATCAAAACCACTGCATTAGCCTTATGTTGCAAAGACAGAAATGATTAATATCTTCATTAGAAAACCATAAATCTAAGCCTATTGAGCCACAATAATGGAACAATATTATCATTAACAAAGAAAAAGAAAATTAACAGTAACCCGCTTAAAATTTTAAAGATTAAGCTACAGCAAGAAACCAAATAAAAACATCAATCACAGAGCATTTGCCACCCACATACAAATGTGGGTCAATCTATATACAGATAGGTACACACTAATGATTTCAACCGATCTTTTAAAAGGGCATATTCAGGAATTGTCGAATCATGGTATTAAAGAAGAAAAAAGGAAAAGATCAAACCTTGATCATTACGCGCAGTAAAGAGAATGGTGCCAGTTTCATCGCCGATGAGACATTCAGCGATGCGGGTATTTCGGAGACGATTAGAAGAAGCGGTGGCTCTTCCCTTCTGCAAAACTGTGTCGGAAGTTAACACCTTTGCGGTCAATGTGTGGCCATTTGTTCCTGGTTTGAGCTGATCCACTTTTATAAACACTGGCTTTCTCTTCTGTTGTTGCTGTTTCGTCGTTGTTGCTGCTGTTGCCATTAATATTTTTCTGATTTTGATTGCTTGTGGGAGTGAAAGCTGTTCTGGACTTTATCTTCGTGTGCAAATTTCTGAAGAGAAAACCCTAAAGATGAGGATTTTGATTGCTGAACAACTTCTCCAACAAGTTCTTTTTCTTGTTGCTTTTGCTGATTTTGTGCTGCCGTTTAATGCTTTGCTTGTGGCCGTTTTGAATTTCTGACGACACGTCGTTTTCTAACAAACTTCCTTTTGAAGGCAATGGAATTTTTTTGTGTTCTTTGTATGACCAAGGCTTGCATCTCTATTCATCACGCCACTCCAAATTTATGGTTAAAATAACAATAAACATATATATATATATATATATCTGCTATTATATTACAATAAATTATTAAACTTTTAAAAAGTGGTTTTAATAATTTTATTTTTCTCTTCAAGATCTTTATCAAGAATTGACCCTGGCCATCATTTTTAACTGTAGGAAAAAGCAATTCTGATCTAATAACTAAGAAGTTGTGCAGGAAAAGCAGTGTAATTAAAATCTCAAAGTTGAGGAAATAAGAGAATCATAATCACAATATATTCCCAAGTAAAAGATGGCAAGATTCCGTACTTTACAAGCTAAACAAACCTGAAAGCTTACAAGCACTTCACAAACCTTCAAGTTTTAAACGTTTGTGTTGTATGAAATCTAATATACTAGAGAGCAAGGATGTTATGAAAAAGATAGAAAGAAGTGGGAAAAGAGAAAGAATAAAACTTGACTTTCAGGTAGGGAGTACTACACCTACAGAAGTTTGATCATTCCCTGTTGTAATTATATGGTAATAAATCTATACTTTCATCTATGTCACAGAAGGAAAAAATTCGGACCAAAAAATTTGGTTCATGACAAGGCAGCGCCAGCAGGCAATCCTGTTTCCATTTTGACTTCCAAGGCTTTTTTCTGATATGCCAAAAGCTGAAATAGTGAAAACAGAAAGGTAAAGATTATCCTCACTTGTCATTATATAGATAATATATTCGAGCTGAATTATGCAAGCTCACCACATGCCCTTGAGTGACACTGAAATTATACGTTTTGAGTCCTCCCAGAGTCTCTTCTGGTTCCAAAATTTGCAACTTGTCTTTGCATGGATCAATTATTCCAGGCGTGGAGATTGATAAGCTTGTTAAAGTGGGATAATTAACTTTGGAATTCAGCTCTTTCACCAAGTACATTTCAACTTCGTCTGCTTGGAGAGCAGTTTGGAGAGCGACATACTGCATTAGAACAGGGAATTCATAACAAATCTTTAGCAACGAAAAGCAATGTTAAGTTATTTGAAGCTTAAGTAATGGGTGACAATTTTCGAGGCAAGGAAAATTCACCTGACATAAGTTTTTGACTGATAAAGTTGGTCTGCAGCAGAGGTATGGATGTGCCAAACTAGGTATTCTTTGTGTATCAAAAGATACAAGCATCAGTCGAATATCCACCTGAAATTGCAGTAAGATTGTTTTTAAGCATTTGAGATGGATATAGGACTCTGATTCAATTTAACAACTTGATGAATTATGTTATACCTCACTGCTTTCCTCCAAGTTTCGAAGATAATCTGCCAACTTAGAGATACGGCTGTTCCGGGCATTCTTTCCATTTCCAGAATTTGCACTGCCATATCGTGTGTGACTGCGGATGCCACCTTTTCCCCAAGCAAGCCTTTCCGAGGGACCAACAAGTACAGACGCTATGGGTTCTCTATTCATATCTGAATCATTATCATTACCAACTCCATCTGCATTAGCAGATCCTGATCGTGTACAGCCCCATCTCTTCATTCTCTTTGGTTTACCTTCTGCACTGTGCTCCTCAGCAGATGAGGAATCTTTGCCTCCATCACCATTTGCATCTTCGTTATCATCAGAACCTTGAACATCAGCTGTTCGGTAATTTCTCCTCCCCCTAGAGTGCGCTTCTCTATAACGGCCTTGTAATCTCCTTGGAAATGAAGCCATTGGAGCTTTTGGTGTTGTCCGTTTCCTACCAAGAGCTTCAGCTTGTCGACGAACAGTCTGGGCAATGGAAGCTTGGATCTGTCCACAAAACCTAAACTTGAAACCCTTTCAAGAATTTCGGGACCAAAGGAAAAGTGACACAAGTTTACTGCAAATGACGGGTGGAGAAGTAGAACTGATGGACCCACCCTCTTTAAAGCCATTTACTCTTTCTATTTTTGTGTTCTTTGGTCGCTTTGGATAGCTAACCAAGTCCAATAAAGGCAAGAATATCGTCAACCCATATGAATGAAATCGCAATTTTAATAACTCACCTGCTTATTCCGAGCCTTCTCCTCCTCATGAAACGCCAATTCCTGGAGCATTTACGACTGATTAATGCTTGTTCATATTCTTAACTCAGGATATCACATCTATCCCACTAAGATGGAAAAGTTTAGCAAAATCATACCTCTTCCTCATACTTATCAATATCTGGATATAAAGCAGCAATTAACGCATCATAATTTGGGTCATCTCTCAAAGAACGACGACTGGCACAATGGGTGCGACAAGCAGGACACTCATTGTTTCTGTACAATGGCAGGCAGTACTCATATTTTAAACAAATGTTTGAGAAGACTTGTGAAGAGTGTGTAATTCAAACTCATGCAGAAAAGAAACTAAAGACAAACTGAATAATTACCCAAGCCGCATAGATTTATCGATGCATTCCCTGCAGAAGCGATGCAGGCATTCCATCACCGTCCTTGTTTTCCGAATAATCCCTAGGCAAAACAGTTGGATTGATACTACGTCTTTGGTAAAGATTGCTCAACTAGGTGCATGTAAACAAAAGAAAGTGACTATAATCTCTGAAACCTTTGCTTTTATCAGAATGCTAAACTAACAAACAAGTTACAAAGAGAGATTTATTGCCGATAGATTTGACTGCCTCTAAAGTGGAAGATGAGAAAGTTACAGGTCTTATTTCTTCAACATTGTTCCCATGAAAAGGAAAATTGGCAGCTTGTAATAAAAAAGAAATGTACTTCTACAATCAAAAAGGATTCTATGAACCAGGAACAAAATTTGGAAAAGAGAAACTTGTCAGTTGGAGACGATACATATTCTACAAATCCATCTTAACAACTAAATAATTCTTAAAAGCCGAGCTGCTACTGGCCAGCAATGAACCGAAACAATTGAACTTTCTGGATAAGCAACAAAATATGGAGTGTGCTGATTATAACCCGAATACACATAAATCCAAGAGGATCAAAGTTTCTTTCAGCCAAACTATTCTGCCTACTTGCAACATGGGATGAACAGGTATCTGAAAATCAAGGCTAAACGCATACCTAGACAGATCGGGCATTGTACTTCCTTACGTATTTCAGATAACTTTACCATTACATATCTGCAAAAGAAACAAGAACAAAAGAAATAATATAAGTTGCCAGCATATTACATTATTGACCATCAAATGTTGATGGCCAGGATCCTCTGAGCTTGAACTCTCCTTTTTCATACCAAATTTGTTGTTGCTAATGAATAATTCAATCTCCACAAGCAATTTCAGAAGGCTAAAAATTATAGGCAACTTTTTTTAAAAAAAAATCCAGAATTTTCCACAAAAATCTGAGAACCAGAATGTTCAGACATATGAAGTACCAACTGGTGCAAAGTATGTATCATTATAGGTCTGGTTACATAAAAGCTAAAGCTTCATTTTCAAAGTTTTGCTCGTGCAGAAAAAACTTATCTAAATTTTCCAGGAAGAACTTCACCTGGAAATACAAAGTTCAACCACATTGCAAATATAGTGCAGGTTTATACGTTTTAACAGAATTCGGAGGGAAAACTGTATTCTAAAACTTCAGGTGGTTACTTGAATAGTATGCAGAAGATCATCAAGCACAAGACTAGAATCGATGCATTAATACCCAAGAACCCAACCAACAGAAATATAAGTGCACCCATCAGTCAAATAATACTTAACATTAGCAAAAGCTTTGGTGGTGCATAAACATATCTTTCAAAAGGAAATTCTAGTGTAGAAGAAGGATTCTGCCGATCTATATAGCTTAAAGTCCCATATAGCTGAAAAAAACTTGGTAATTCCTGAGTTTGCCAGCACCTTAATGGCCAATTAACAAGAAACTCAAACACAAAGAAGCGAGAGAAGGGAAAGCTCAACTACAAATCTCCATATAATTAGCTTATTCCCCTTTTGGTATACTTATAAGAATTACGAGCTTTAACAGTAGCGAAATTGCAAAGCATGCAGATCCCAATTCAAAAGGAAACCAGGTGAAGACGCTCATCGAACTCCATCGAGAAAACATGGCCATGGATCCAAGAGAAGAAAGAAAGAAGAAGGAGAAGATAATGTGAGAGAAAATGAAGTAATTATGATCACAACAAACAATTTAAGCAGACATAACAGTTACGTACTCTTTTTCTCTTTCTTCCTCTTCTTCTTCCTCCTCTTCTTCCTCCTCCTCCTCCTCCTCTTCATCGTCTTCATCTTCTTGTTCGTTGCTAATAGATGGGCTTCGATCAGAATCTGTTAAAGGAAATAACAAAAGATAAATCCCAGAACGAAATGCACAATATTTAAACTGAAAGTTTATAGCTTTATATAATTATCCATCGTTGAAAATTTCTTGTAGTTATCGTAACAATATAACACGCACCATCAGCAGGAGCAGCATCATCGTCATCATCATCAATCGGCGGCTGTTCATGGTGGTTGATGGAGTCGTCTTGCTGGAGAAGATCGTCGGTTTTTTGAAGGGTGGACTCGTGGGTACGTTTCTGGGCTGGCATTTTTTATATTTTTTTCAATTTCCTTCTACAATTCTTCTGCAATTTAACAACGAAAAACAAAGAAACAAAAGAATGAAAGTGAATTATATAAAAGGTGGGCTTATCATATGAATGTTGCTGCTCTGTATGCTGATTGCGGAGGCCATAGAGCGAGGAGGAGAAGGTGGTGTTGACGAAGAAAGTGGCGGTGGCTGTGGTGGTGGTGGTGGTGGTGGTGGTGGTGATGAGGGGTATATTGTTAGTTTCACCTGTTGTTGGCTGCTGCCTGCTTCCTTTCTTTAGAAACAAAGCTACAGTCGGATGCGAAGAGGCTCTCTCCTTCTATTTACCGGACTTTATTATGTTTATATATATTCATATAATTAGTTATAATTAGATTATTACTTAATAAATTCTGTTTAATATTTTTTATTATCACGTAAATTTTTTCAGAAAAAATTACAAATTTGGTATTCAAAATATTTTCTTATTTATATTAATTAAATATTACAATCACATTTTTTGAATTTAAATATTAATTAATTAAACCATGTTTTACTCATATAAATATAATTTAATATAAATATTTAAAGCAAAACGATAAATTTATTTTTGTTGAAAATGAAAAAAGGTAAAATGTATAGGATTAAAAAATAATTAGCAATTATTAAAATTTAAATGAGATTTAATTAATAATTAAGTATTTAATCTTGCATACATGAACATGAAATTAAAAGATGACTGCGGAATTAAAACTGTAGTTTAATGGGAAGCTGCTGCTTGGACAAAATGCTTATTTTCTTATAATTCCAGCACCAAACTCAACTCTTTTATTGTTGACTTTAATTATTCTTTTCATAATATTTTTCGGCTACTTCTTTAAACCAGGTGGATAATTATGTGTTTTTTTTTTCAAATTCATATTAATTATTTATGTTGTTCCATTATCAACACTATAAATATTATATAATATAATATGTTAAGTCATTAACTTAATATAAATATTATATTAAAATTATATCATTTTTATTTTTATTTTTATTTTTCAAATTAATAATGTCAATTTTCTATTGTATAAATTATTTTATATAAAATATATTAAAATAATTAATATACTATATTAATTAATTATATCAAATAGATGCTCGTATTAATCACAAATTCATTATATTCATAGATAAATGAATCTCTTAAACTCAAATCATCATTTTTATCTTTATAGATAATATTTTATTATAATTAAATATTATTATGCAATTTTCAACATAAAATGATAATGAATGGGAAGGCACGAGTAAAATTTAACGAATATATATTTATATATAAATTAAATAAGAAATTATTATTAAAAATAATTTAAATATGAAATCCATATAAAATTTATCATAATGAAATTGGAATCCATAGGACTAACAATTTGGGTTAGATCTAAAGCACTCAGATAATTATTGTTGGGGATTCAATTATGATATAATAATGTAGTTATATTAATGTGGATTTACATCCAATTATTAATTAATGTTAAATACATGTGATCATATCAATAATATAATTTGTTAACCTATGGTTCAATCAAGTTACCCAGATTAACTTTATCATTATTTTGATAGAAAATATATGGTTAAATGTAATATTTTTGATTTATTTAGGAATTTAATAAATTATTGGAAAATGTAAAGATAAGAAGTAATTAAGATAATAGCTTTTGTGATAGAGTAGATGAGTTGGTGTATAGAGTAAATATGCTTTACGTGGATAGGGTCATGTAACAGAAGATCTAAATTGTTTCTTTACGATAATCCTAAAGATATTTACTTGGGAACTAGATCCTGCTTTGCTTCCGTTCAATTATTGAGAGAGCCTCCACACTGCATGATGTCTACTGGGTTTCCCAGCTCATACACTATCAGTAAACATGAAGATTTTGAATATTTGTTACCTTCGAAAGCAAGTTACCTGAATCCAGCGACATCAGTTGCAGGTCATCAGAAGAGGAGAAGACATCCTTTCTTCTAAGAACAAGCCTGAGATGAGAGGTTCCTAAAGTAAGCTTATTTGCTAGCATTACTTTCACTGAATACGAGCAGCCATGCAAAGACACGACCAAAAAAAAAAAAAAAAAAAAAATATTGCCTTTCAGATTAAGGAAGGAACTGCATCTTTCAATGCGGATCACTCGACCCTTTTTGAGTAAAATCAAAAATCGACCTTGGAGCGATCATAGCAGAAGTTGATATCAACAGAGAACAATAACATCATTTCACCAAGAGAATCTATCATTTCTAAACTGCTAAACTTGTCTCTTTGCAGGCAAATTCGAAAATAAACCAATAGTCTCATCTAATAAACAAGTTCAAGAAACAAGGGGTTGATGGTCTCCGATGAAAGGGATAAAAAATGACTGATAAATCACAATTAACTTTGTTGAATTTGTTAAAAGCTAAAATACACTCCTAAGAAAGTGCTAACGAAAAATTTTGAATACTTTGGTTACAGGCTTGTCAGTTGTCCTGAATATCATGAAGTATACATCTTCAAGATCCTATTCACCAAATAAACCTCTGGACACCTGGTTCATGGCTCCAATGGAATGGTCGAAACAAGAACATCGCCATAGTGAAGATATTAACTACCAAATAGATAAGTCCGATACAGATCAAACTCAGATTACTATCAATATGTGAGTGAAGCATAAAGAAATAGAATGGTATGGTATAGTATCTGAACTCAATTAGTGGAGCAGGAACTAAAACTGCAACTGTGGCCAAGAAATATGCCAATAGCCACAATTTCTGTCGACCTTTCCCTGCCAATAAACAATGCACTCCAGATATCAATGAAATGAATGCACTGAATTCTAAAGAATGAAGACGGATGACACTAACCCAGGATGCCAATGATTGAAAACCATGAGAAAACATAAAATGGAACGAGTAGGTACTTCATCGACCAATGAGCTTTGATGACCTTTCTCCAAAGATAGAAGGGATAATGCCGATTGTCAGCAAGTAGATAGGGATGAGCTAAGCTGCAATACAGTGGAAAATTCTATTATATCTAGTCGCAGAGTATATAAAAATGTGGTTGCACTGGATGGTTGGCAGGCAACATAACCATTTTAACAACATGTCACAATTCACACTAAATTCAACCAAAAAACATTAAACTAAACTCCGGCAGATGCAAGGCATGAACTGCAGACGAGTTTATCTCACAAAAAAAGTGCTGTTACAATTGCATGATCTATTTTCCGGAGTTGTGGCAAATGATCAATGATATTTGTTCATTTGCTTAACATATTATACAAGCATTTGAACTGACCTGAAAAAATGTACAGATGTGAAGCCAGAAGTAAGAGCCACTAGCCACCGACAAAAACTAAGGGCCCTGTCCTTCCAGACTGAACGAAGCATCTCTGCCACATGATGCATTGAGAGGTGCAGAGGAGCAGTCGCCAGAGTAGAAATAAGACTGAAGTACATCATCTGTGCAAAATGCAGTGAAACTGCATGAGCTTCTTTTGCACCTGCAACGCTAACAAACACTGAGAAACCAACTCTTGTAAAATCAAATAAACCATGATAATACGACTGGTACCTAGAACTACACCCCCATTCCATCTGACAAAAGCAACAAAGGCTGCCAATAAAACTAAGAAGGGGCTAAATGATATGACAAGTTTCCACTTCATATGCCATGATGTCAGACAGATTTCCCGTATCTCATCAAGAAAACCTGCAAGATAAGGTTAAAAGATGTGATCTTAGCATTGAGAAGAAAGAAAACCCATATTGATGATAGGAGTACCACAGAAAAACCATACAATCATTAAAAATCAATCATCATTCAGATCAAAACCTGTATAATCTGTTGTTGAGGAGCCATTTGCAGTAATTGTTGGGTATATGTTGGCCTCCGGGACCGTACTAGGCTTTCGTCTTCTCATGTGGGAACCTGTCGTGACAGAAGTGTTGGAAATTGAATAAGCAATTTCTTTTCTTATTTGTGGTTTATTCAACTCATCCACTTCCACATTGTTTCTTTTATTAATCAGAGTAATATCTATGATGCCTGTGCATGCAACGAAAACCACCCAAACAATATTTGTTTGCCGAATAAAAACAGCAAAGGCCCCAATCTGTACAAAAACAAATAAAATGAAGATGCTGAGTTCCAACAAACAAAATATCAAAAAGACCTCACTCATACAAAGCTTGAATGGAACAGGAATGCATAATGCACTGATGTTGTCCTCTTCAAGTAACGGTTACCAATTTACAGCATGATAATGTTCTAAAATTTAGATTTTTCATCATTCAAATAACTTTAAAATAGCTTTCTCAGTCAATTTTTCAATTTTAGTATTCTTAAATTCCATGAAACAGCATTTCAAATTCAGCTCTAAAGAGCAAGAGCCAAAGGCTACTGAAGTAAAAGATAGAGGGAAACCATTCTCCCACTGTACTATCTGAATTTATGTGCAAAAATAGCATGGTCACTGAATATAGAAAAAGAGCTGAGATATCTCTTTACCAATGCACTGAGGTGGTATTTCTTCTTCAAGCATGCAAGATACATAGCAAGCACAGCAGTAAGTGAAGCAACATCCGTATAGTACAGAAAACTGAAAAACCAATGGAGCGGATAAAGAGAAAGGATAACAGCAAGAACAGTCGCTTTTCTCTCGTCAAGCTCTGGCCTCAAGTGGATGATTATCTCGTAGACCACAATGCTGCACAATACTGCGAAAACGCCATTTGTTGAGCGAAGAATCGCAGTGGAACATGCTTCAGGAAACAATGGCACCGCGTTCACCAGAAACATGCCTGGAAACAAACAAGCAACATGGGCAAGTGAAAGATAGTACCTGCAAGAGTATTGCATTGCATTTCATCAACTTTTATAGCTTAATAATTGACCATACGGAATAATTTAATCCAATTCACAGAAAAGAAATGTCACTTTTCCTCATTACTCATCGTAGCGCGTTTTGGGAAAAACAAAAACAAAAGCATAGAAAAATGCAAGAATTCAATTTTGTACAGCTGATACAAAGGCAATTTAGGATGAAATGAAATCATATATAAGTATGCAACAAGTAATATGACTTTGGGAGAATTCAATTGAATTGAAACTAATATTAGGGTTTAGGGTTTATACTAAACGTACAATCCAGGTGGAGTAGTGATCATCGGATCCCAACTCCAGAAATTTCCATTGCAGTACTGTTGAGCTTGAGGTATGTGAAATATCTCATCCTGAAACATCAATTTGCATTCATTAACAAAACAAAAACAACAAAAAGAGTTCTTCTTCGAACCAAAATTTTTATTCATAAGCTAAGTAATGAACAAGAATTATGATTACCATGTACGGATCAGGCACAATTTGATTGACAAGAAGTGAAATTGGGATTACCCATAAGC
Source organism: Dalechampia spathulata (assembly GCA_948192965.1). Classification (NCBI taxonomy): domain Eukaryota; kingdom Viridiplantae; phylum Streptophyta; class Magnoliopsida; order Malpighiales; family Euphorbiaceae; genus Dalechampia; species Dalechampia spathulata. Next base: position 19,335 of record CANYBF010647579.1, read on the forward strand.
TCACTATAACAGCAACTGTTTTTCGACCCATCTTTCCTTCTATCTGCTCAATATCATCAATTCTTAACTGAAAAAAAATCCTAAAATTAAATCTTCATCACTCTCCAAAAATTTAGCTGCACCATGATCAATCAGCTCCCTGCAGTCAATTGCATCGGGAAAAATCAAGACGAGGAAGAACCAAACGGTGTCGTTCGCTATATGGATCAAAACGGGCCAAGAAATGATGCTCTTTGGAACACACCGGGTTGGTTCCAAGGGTCGTTTTCGTCATTCCATCAAATTTTTGATGAAGAAATCATAAAACTATGGAGATCTTTAAATATCATTTAATAAAATCATCATTATATATTAATTTAATTATTTAAAAAAATAAAAAATAATCAAGAATAAAATAATTTATCTCTCCAAAATAATTAACTATTCTTAATCTATATAAGATTGAAATATATTTATCAATCATATCATTTTCCGGTGCTTCAAGTTATTATTAAAAAATAAATTATCTTAAAAGAAAGAATATATATATTTTTGATTGGGGGAACGATATAAGAAAGATTAATATATTTTAAAAATATATAATAATTTATTTTGTAAGTTGGGATAATCACGTATACAAGAATAAAAAGAAGGGGTTGGGTTCAAACCTGGTTGACTTGAGTTCGTCAATCATTCGTGGGTTCCTCAGATCCTTATCACCATAACTGAATGTATGCCTGCACTTGCATATTAGACGGTTACTTTCTTGTTTTTATATTTATTGTTTATGTGTTCTAACCTTGTTGACCTGTTTTTAACTCATTCAAAATGTTGATTTTTTTTTATTTTTTTCTAAAATAATGGATTTTAAAAAAAATTATAGAAATAAATATTCAAAAATTATATATATATTTACTTTCGATTTTTAAAAGTATTTCAAAAAATTTGCCTGAATATTAAAAGAAATATTTTTTAATCATCCCTAAATTTCATAATTAGTTATAAATTGTAACAAGTCATTGATTTTCATTGGAATATATGTGTGTGTGTATATATATTCCAATATGGTACTATCGGCATAGTTTGCTTTGATTAAATAATTAAATAATTAAATAATATTTTTTTGATGAGGTAAAACACACTTCAACTAGCATTAAAAATTTATTTAAATTAAATCATTCAGAATAAAACACATATCATATTCATATATTTTATTTTTTAAATTATTTTAATTTTAAAATTAAAAATTTCAATATTTTTAAAACGAATTTAATTGTAAATTGAAATGAATATTATCATGATGAACGTGCCTAAAAAAGGTTTAAAAGTATATATATTAAAATATATAATTATAATAAAGATATTTTATACATGATCGAGTAGTGGGATTGGGAATAATTAAGGGCATGGTTGAAACATTTTCTATGTGTGGGTACCTTTCAATGACTTTTTTTTTGTGCCTTGGAATCAACCATTCTCCACCAACATTATTTGTTTTTTAAAAAGAAATTTGTGAAACTTGGTTTGATCCTCCATTTTAACCTCACTAATGCTATAAATCTTACTCCACTAACGACATCAAATGTTTGACTTTCTTACGTTATAATGTCTTTACTTTCGGGTATTTTTAGGCACAAGATATTTTTTATTTTTTATTTTTTTCAATTTCTTTAAGATTCTATACTTGGGCAACTTTGAATAAGTACATCTTTGTCTGTTTGAATTCATGTGATTAATTACGTTTTTATGATTATATATGTGTTTAATTCATTACAGTGGCTAGTCTGACCACAGAGATGCCAATCAATGGTTGTCATTTAATTGATTGATCAAAGTGGAGTGGGGAGGCATGAGTTAATTTGAGTAAGAAAGGGGGAAGAAGATTGAGATTGATGATGATTCGCAAACAAAGTTTTGGAAGGGTGAAGCATGTGAAAGTTTCAAAATTGTTGTCCTCTCAATAATGACCCACCATAAACCCATATGTCCCCTCTCTTTGTAAACCATACAAGCACAGACAAGACAAAAATAAATAAATAAAAAGCAAAAAAAAAAACAAACACAAAAATGACCCCACAATATCACTATGTTTCATGGCTTTTTTACCCCAATTGCTCACTCACCTATTTTGTTTTCTTTGTTCAATATAACTTGGGTATAAATGAGTCCATCTTCTCATTTACTATTTAAAATTCTTTTTGTGAAGGAGATATTAGATCTCATTCAATGAAACCCACTTTTCAAATAACTCAAAAAAACAAGTTGGGTTCTTTTAAAATATAAATTTAAACTTAATAAATAAAAACAAATTAAAATTAAAATTGATCTAATAATCATCCAATCAAGTTTGTATTAGTTATAACACAATCCGAAATTGGGCACATCAAAGAACCATTACAAGGCAACCCAATATTGTCTTGTTTCCAAGTCTTTCCTTTCATCATCACAGGATCAACCCTCCCCTCCCCTCCATTGCACCACCTCCACTTTCTCAATGTCCACATCTATCCAAAGTGGCATATGATGAGTCAATGGGTGACACATATAGGATTAAAGTGGTGAATAGATTCAAAGGGAAAAAATGGAACCAAACTAACTACCTTTGCATGACTGCTTTTACACCAATTCAACACATCCTTTTTATATCAAAATTGGAACTACCCTTTTAACTCAATGACCTTTAAATATTGGGTCACTCCTTTTCTCTATTTCACACCATTTTTTATCACAAAGTGGCAAGTGGGTCCTTGTTAATTAACTCTCTCCTACCAAATTCCCACTAGATTTTAATTTTGATACAAATTCCCCATTTGAATTTTAAACGTTATTTCATATCATGGTTAATTCAAGTAACCATTCAATAATTAATAATTTGTTAAGTGATTATTATAAAAGGTAGAGTCAAGATTCCATGCCCAATTATCCACTCTTTCTTTGACAGCTACCCAAAAGCAGCTTTTTGCCATTCGATACACTAACTTTCTAACGTAGCATTTAATTCTCCCAATTTACTTTTCAAAAAATCAAATACAATACAAATCATTTCATATTTTAATTTTAATAATCTCTATAATGTAATTAATATTATAATTATTGATTTAATCAAGGATTCATAATTTGTACACTTCTTTCTTACAAGCAATGTCTTATAGTTTCAGTCAAACTTTTGCATTTATTGGACGCAACAATGAAAAGGAAAGCTGGTCACAATTGACATAATAGTCACCAATAGAAATGTATGTAAGAAAAATAAAACTATTTAATTTTTAAATTAATTTTAATAATTAGATACAATGGAAAAATCCATTTTTTTTCCCGAAAAAATTATCGTGAAGAGATGGTAAAGTTGATTATACAGTTGAAGCAAAGATCATTCAATTTTCTTCGCAAAAATCCGAATTACAAGATTATATGGAAGCGATATCTTATATAATGATTTTAAAGATCTTACATGATGGAAAATAAACTATAATAATAAATAAAAAAGATGACAATTTTAATTCAAGATGTGGGATTTGCAGAACCTGAAATTCTAGGTGAAGTAAGCGGAAACAGTGGCAAAAGCTGCGGTGGCTCAGCTTCACGCGGCGTCGATGCTGGTGATGGGTGCAAGAAAAATCCTTTCTCTTTAATTGCTTTCTCCTCTGCTTCAGTATCTAATAAATTCCCATTGTTGTTATTATTGGATGGATTATTATTACTATAGGAGGAGCTAGTAGTATAATTTGCTGATCCAGATCGGTCAAACGGGTCAGGAATCAATGGAGTGACTGGGCTAAGAACAAGGGCAGGGAAATCAAGAATACTAGGAGAAAGAATTTCGGGTTTACGAGGGGAAAAACCGCAATTATTAGGGGAAAAAATCGGGTTGATCTTAAGGTTTTTAAGCGAGTTTCTACGTTCATAAAGTTTAAACCCGGACGAGGTTTGGTTTTTCTTGGGTATAGATTTGATAGGAGGGATGTTATGAGAATGCGATTTAGGATTAGGGTCAGGTGATTGGGTGGTGGGTTTAGGGGATCCGGTCAACATTTGGACAACTTGTTTGAAGGAAGAAGTGTCAGCCTGAACGAAAGTAGTTGGATACGGGTTAGTGGACTCGGATCTGGAAATAGGTTTGGGTGAAGCAAGTTGAACACTGTTGTTAGTGGCGGCGGAAACAGCGGCGATATTGGTGGCGGTAGTGCTGCCGTGGTGGTGGAGTTGTGGGCTGTGGTTATCTTGATGATATGGTGATGTTTCCATTGATGGGTCTGAGAAAATTGCAGTAAGGGAAAAGCTGTGCTTTTTGCTTAATAGCGAGAGAGAGATATGAGAGAGAGAGCGAGAGAGAGAGATATGAGAAGGTTATGTTAAATTGTTACTTAGTTTTGGTTTGGTAAGAAATGTTTTGGTGGGCTTTGAAGTTTCCTCTATGTGATATTTTCAATCCCCACGCTACCCATCTTAGGTTTGTGAACCACGCTCCCATAAGAACAATTAACCTCTGATAATTATCGTCTTAATAATTATTTTATTGAATATATTTCATTTTAAATCATGTTTGATATAAAATATTATTCCAAATAAATTGTATACTCAAAATGCTACACATTTTGTTAAAAAAGATCCAAATTAAATATAAAGCCTTTATAATTTATTTCATATCTGGTCAAGGACCCAAGATCCATGGAAGGTGAACAGACGAGCAGAGGTAGAGAGTGGAAATCTCAGAGGGAAGAAAGAGTGGCTGTGTGCTTGTGAGCGGAGAGCTCTCTGTTAAGAGAGGAAATTGTCAAAAAAGTGATCAATTCCAATTCACTTCAACGACATATATAATTACAGTTTTGACTTAGTTACCATAAATCCCATATTCTTTAATTTAATTTTAAAAAGTAGTTAATTATATAATTTATATTTCCAACTAAAATAATTTAAATATTTTTTTTTTATCTGGACGGTAATAAAATAACAAATGTAATTGAAAGGTGGATTTAATATGGCTAATTTAATGCATATGTCTAAGCCATTGAATTCTAATTATAAAAATAAATCGGAACAACTTGTAATTTTGAATCATATGACAAGGGAAGGAAACATAGTCACGTATTGATTAGATTAATCGTTAAAAACAAACTAGACTATAATTTATTAATTTTCAATCGAATGAACTAGGCGGTTAATATGACTCACTCATTATATACCAATCTCATAAAGTAAACAATGTCAGTCGATTTGATATTAAATTAAAATATTAAAATGTAAAATGATGTGGCGACACTTGGGTGGGTTTGACTACATAGTTCAATAGCATATCCAAATGGGAAATTGGGCCGTCACCACTATGCTTCAAACCTATATATATATATATATATATATATATATATATATATATCATATTTTTAATTTATTGTTGATCATTTCTTCTATTTTACTATAATAATAAATTTATTTTTTAAAATAGTTAAAAATATATATTTATAAATTGAAGACGAAGTATTTTCCATTTTTATTTTTTTTCCAATGGGATAAATCTTTGGTCGAATTGGGCAGGAGGTGGGACCCGCCAAGACAAGCAAATGATTATATTTGCTCCATTGCCTTCTTTGGTATTATCTCCCCGAAAATGTTTCCCTATTTTATTCTTTTTATTAAAATTCTTATTTTAAAATAATGTTCTAGAAAAATAGTCATCAAATAATTAATTTAAAATAATTTTTACAAATATCTTTATTCTTGGCAGAATAAATGACATGGAATTCGTATCTCAACATATAACAATATTAAAAAAAAAGCAAATTCGAAAAAAATCATATTATACTTATAAAGTTATTGTAATTATAAAACTGATTATTTTATATTAAAATCATATAGTAAAATGCTAATAATATTAATTATACTAAGTATAGCAATTCACACCCAATTTAACTATAATTACATCGAAATTTCCTAATTTTACATTAAAGTTATTTTTTTTTAATAAATCTCATTATGTGTTAATTATAAGACATAAAAAATAAATAATTAATAAATTTTGTATAATAATGTTGGGTTATTATTTTTCAGGTATTTATGTCTTAGTATCTGATGGAGGTTCTTCAATAAAAAATAATTACCTGAAAATAAAAAAGGATTTTGTTAACTAATTGGGAAAAAAATAAAAGAAAATGAAAAGCCCATTCTACCTGTGATAAACCCTAGTGTAAAAATGCCTAGCTTCAGCTGAACTTGTTTTTCCCCCAAAAGTATACTTCACTGACCACCGCCGATCACCACCGGCCATGGCGCAGAGACGGTGTCTCCAGACCCTATCCCGCCGAGCCATTGCTGCTCTCTCAAACCCTACATCACTAAACCAGACGTTCAAATCTACGCTACCGTCCATCGCGAAATCGTTTCCATTTAGGTCCTCTCTGGTTTTCACCAACACTACGCATGATCATCATCTTCATTATCATACTCTCCGGTCTTACCACGACTGTCGCAATTTCTCATCAAATTCTGGTGACGGAAGTGAAATTGACGAGGAAGAAACTGCAGAAGCGGAGGATAGTGATGATGAGGTGGCTAATGATTATGATTCGAAGGAAAAAAAATCGCCCGAGGAGGACGCAGAGGCGATTGGATACAAAGTAATTGGACCACTTGGAGAAAACGAGCGTGTTATTAAACCTTATGAGCCTGTTTTTGCTGTTGTTCAGGTTAATTCTGAATTTCTTAGATTTTTTAGATAATGCTGTTTGAAAATATCTGTTGTTTATTTTGACATTGTTTTTCTGCTCATTGTTACTTCAGATTGGGTCGCATCAGTTTAAGGTTAGCAATGGGGATTCTATTTTCACCGAGAGATTGAAATTCTGTGATGTAAATGACAAGGTGAGTGAATAGCAATTTGTGATCTTATAGTGACACGAATGTGCGTATGTGTATATGTATAGTTTCTTGTGCGTATTGCACTTGCTAAGAGTCAGCTTATTACATAGTGTAAGTAGGAGGGGGGAACTCTGTAAAGTTTCTCTGATTGAAGAATAAGTTTCTCTTGATTCAGGCGGAAGATATGATTGATTCTAAGTGTCAACTAAAGTGTGCTCTTACCACCTTCACTTATTGTTGAAAATGTCTTGAGAAAAGGGAGCTTTAGTTTCTTGCATAATGCGCTGATTTTGTGACAGTTTTTCATTTTTGTCAGTATGGCGTATGTAACAAGTGAATGATTTGAGAGAACCTTGAAGAGCGAGGAATAACAAGAAAATGAAAGCTAAAGTAGGAAAAACAGAATGTAATTCTTGGAAAAGAAAGTCATATTAGTTAGAATGAACCCAAACCTATGCTTCTGAGCGACCCATATAGCCAAAGAAGAGAACATCTTTTAACTGTGGAGATCATGATTTGTTGAGGGTTTCAGTATCTTGTTTTTGAGCGCATGATTGGCTTTATCACGGTAGCAATTAAATTGAAGCTAGCGCTAACTTTGTGGAAACTAAAGATATGTAGCGTGTCAATATTAAAATGCTCAGATACTATGCAAGTTCACGATTCCCTCCTTAGCTCAGACGTGCAACAGAGGAATGGCCTTGCTATGAAATGCTTTTTGTACTGCAGTTGTTGACAGTTATCTGGAATGTCTACTTGGGGACATTTTAATATAAGGAGAAAAGAAGCAAATTGTTTTCTTATCACATTCTTACTACCAAATTTGATTTTTGATTTCACTATTTGTCCGTTGCAGTTGATTCTGAACAAGGTTCTCTTGCTAGGATCAGAGACTCAAACCATTGTTGGCAGGCCTATGGTACCAGATGCAGTTGTTCATGCAATTGTTGAGGAGCATGTAAGTATAAAAAATGTTCATAGTTTGCTATAGTTTGAGAAAAATATAATCACCCTCACTCATTTATACAAAAATACTTGTACCTATGCTATATTATGAGACTTAGAATATGGCTTTCAACAATATGGTCTTAATAATATGAAGTTGTTGCCTTTCAATTAAGATGCACAGAAACTAAGTGAATTATTTATGGTCAGAATAGTATTTATTTATGGTAGCTAGACAATTGGGTCTTCTTTTGATAATTTTCTGAAGCACTTGGGGGCATTTTGATGCATGTTGACTAGAGCATTGCATTTGCTAGTTGCTTCCATAAGGAGATTTAGTTGTATTTGAACTTGATCCAAGGATGCTTTGAATGTTTCAAAATGAGATTTTCGTATGGGATAATGGTCACCTCCTTTTAAATATATGAAAGGAGGTCCTATGCTAGTTGGAACATTTGTTCTGAGTCAGATAAATATAAAGGAACATATTGCTCACCATTATATGGTCATGGGATGAGATCTTAACATTCCAAGCTTTTTTTGTTTTATGTCTGAATTCGATCATTGTATCGCCTTCCTTTTATCTCAGGCATTAGATGCAAAAGTAATCATCTTCAAAAAGAAGAGACGAAAGAATTATCGCCGAACCAAAGGACATAGACAGGCAAGCCATGGACCATCTGTCAGAGTGATTTTAGTTGTCATGGTTTCTTAGTAGTCGTTTATCTTGACCATGTTTACTGTGTTTTTCAGGAACTGACGAAACTGAGAATTACTGATATTCAAGGAATTGAGAAGCCAGAAATGAAACTTGATAAAAAACCTAGAAAAATAGTGGTTAAAAAGCAGGAAAAAGTTCCAGTTGCTGCTTCATAGGGTTTTCCCTGAACTTTATGTAAACAATCCTGCATTCCCGTGCTTTATGTTGGGCATCATCTCATTCATGATTCATCCAATGTGCAATTTGGACGGCATAGGAGGCAGAGAACAGTGGTCAACTCATCAGATACTTGTAGAAGGATTGGTGCATGCTGGAAGATTTTGTTTCCCTCCTGATAAGCATGCTGGAAGATTTTGTTTCCCTCCTGATAAAAGTTTTCACATTTCTTGTTATTTTATTGGTATGAATTAGATATTCTAGTCATAACACATGAATAGTAGTCTCTTGTTTTGAATGGAGTACTCCCAGAGGAATTTAATGAATCGATCCTTTTACACCTGATCGGACTTTATGGTGTTGCTGCCTTTCCCCCCCTTTGTATATGGTCATGTGCACTCACAGGGGGAGTCAAAAAAAGGATCGATAAGGATAGGGAACTTTTTCATGCATAACCGAGCAACATAAAATAAAGAAACAAGCACAATGCAGTAAGAGCTAAGAAATAGGTTAACTGAGTTCTTTGATTAATTATAAATTTTTTTCACAAAAGAGGAAGTGGCATAAATTTCTCTTATGGATATGGTCGATTTGTATAGGCAACTTTACATACGTAGTCTAGAAAAGAACTGCCAAAAACACAAACTTAACTTATGGTGAAACTAATTCGATTGGAGCATATCATTCTAAATATTAGGAAAAGATTCCTTTTGGGCATTAATAAAGCTATTCCTAAGAACAAGTGTATTGGTGTGATTCTTTAATTTAAGGTTTCGTTGAACTTGATTATATTGGCATATTGTTTGCTATAATATATGGTTAGCTATACTAGATGAGTGCAAGGAATCGTTAGTGTTGCTGAAAGGTATCGCATGTGGCTTTCCATGTACTGTTTCCGACTACACACAGAGGTTCTGTTTTTTGACCTACAATCTTCAATATAAATAGAATTCTTAAAGGCAATTTATTTGAAAGAGGTACTGTACTCTGTGCGTCAGCAAAAACAACAAGAGAGAACAGATAGAATTTGTGTAAAACTACAATGGAAGTATTGTTCAGAAAAAAGAAAAAAGGAAAACAAAATGCAGGCTGTGGGGTTCGAACCCACGCGCACATTGAGTGCAGAAGATCTTAAGTCTTCCCCCTTAACCTCTCGGGCAAACCTGCAATTATGAATAATATTTATGCATTTAATTAAAGTACAAATGCAAAGAAGCGAAATTTAAATGCAGGCTGTGGGGTTCGAACCCACGCGTACTCATGTACAGAAGATCTTAAGTCTTCCCCCTTAACCTCTCGGGCAAACCTGCGAGACAATTAATATCTTTGGAAAAGATTTATATTCTTGTAAAAACGTCAAAGGGCATACGGAGTTAGAAAATTGTTGCTGCCCAGGATTGAACTGGGGACTTTCAGTGTGTAAGACTGACGTGATAACCACTACACCACAGCAACCTCAGCGATAATGAAACGTGAAATATAATTATTCGTACAACATCAGATAAAGTCCTGCTTGCATTTTTATACCCAGAGAGAAAAATGACAAGAAATGGGAAACTTCAAAGAAGTGGCTGCTAAAGAAGAAAATGCCTACAAAAACATCCACAGATGTACGGCTTCGAACATGGTGACCACATACACTGCTTTAATAATATAACTTGGCATCAGTTCATGCAAAGACACTGGATAAAAATTAACATATGTCATAACTACATTGATTATTATATAATCCAATGCATTACAATAAACCTAGTCAAGAATTTCTCAGAACTTCACGGAAATAAACGGTCAGGCTAATTGTGCTGACTCTACTCGGAAAGGGTAGATTTTAGCTCTCCACTGTCCTTCAGCTCCATCACTATGTCGCAACCTCCAATAAGCTCGCCTTTGTAATAAAGCTGAGGGAAGGTTGGCCAGTTCGAGAAAACTTTTAGTCCCTGTCTCACCTCTTCATCGCTTAAAATATCGAAAGACACGAAATTTACACCCTCCTCTCCCAGGGCATTAACGACTTTGGAACTAAAACCACATCTAGGCGCCTCTGGGGTACCTTTCATGAAGAGCATCACAGGTGAAGAAGAAATTAAACTCCTTAGTCGATCTTCAAGAGTGTCTTTAGGGAGAATCTCTTTCTCCGTCAAAACCCTTTTAAGCTCTCCACTCTTCTGCATTTCCAGCACGATGTCAGACCCGCCAATCAGTTCGCCTTTAATGTATAGTTGAGGGTAACTGGACCAATTTGAATAAACTTGGAGACCTTGACGTACTTCATCATCCAAAAGAATGTCGAAACTCTCGAAATTCACATTTTCTTCGTTAAGGATTTCAACTACCTTTCTACTGAAACCACACCTGGGTTCATCAGGTTTTCCTTTCATGAACAACATTACGGGGCTGGAATTGATCAGGGTTTCAAGACGAGAAGTTACGGAAGCACTCAAGCTGGAGGATGCTGTGATGCCACCACTCCCGCTTCCTCTTTCACCCTCTCTTGCATTCTCAGAACCGATGGTATCCACTCCATGGTCCCTGAAAATTTGTTTTAGCTCACCATCGTCATGCATTGCAATTGCTATGTCACATCCACCAAGGAGCTCTCCTTTGCAATAGAGCTGAGGAAACGTTGGCCAGTTAGAGAACTTCTTCAAAGACTCGCGAACCTCATTATCAGATAAAATGTCAAAACTTCCAAACTTCACATTTTCATTCTTCAAAATATCAACGACTTTCTGGCTAAATCCACACTTAGGTTCTTCAGGACTTCCTTTCATAAATAGCATGATTGAATGGGAGTTGATCAGCTGCTGCAGTCTCTTTACTAACTGATCGCTGAGGCTGGGTTGATACTGGTTTAATGCATGGGAAGAGCCATTTTCTCTTGCTAACTCATCGACTGTTTTAAGAATACTAGGTCCAGCTGCCATTCCAAGGCTAGCAGGGGCTGCAGGTTCTCCAGAACTGTCAGAACCAGCAACTTTAGCAACTTTATTAGCCAAACTAGAAGGATCTGCACCTTCCAATGAATCAACTTTCTTCCCATCCTGAACGAAGATGCAAATTAAGTGCCATTAACACCAGAACAAAGCTTAAAGATATTGAAAGTTAATCCTATATTTTTAGTAGATGAACTTTTTTGTCCCTCATATGACGTCCTAAAAATTACAAAGTGCCAACAAGTTGCACCTCAATGGACTCAATTTAACAATACACTCAAATGGACGACATAATTGTATAGTTCAACTAGATCATGATACACCTTAATCAATTTTTGTACAATTTTTAGCGCCAGATACAAGTTCATAGCCCTTTGAAAACAACATGACTACATCTAAGGACGCTTGATGGGGAAAAATTGTAGATTGCAGTTGACAATGAACAACATCATCAATTGCTGCCAAAAAGGAACAACACAATCATAATACGGTAGAAAACAAGTTCCAAATCTGAAATATGCATGACGGTGTAAATGTAAGCTGGACGATTCCTAAGCACCGGAAACATTACATCTGCACTCCTACTTTCATTTGCAATGAGGGTTGCATACAGTAATTAATTGAACTCCAATTGTGTCTTAAAATGACTAGTAAGCAGGAAATGAAGCTTAAACAATTTATTGGTAGGCAATATTAAATCAAGGAAATAGAGTCGACCTCCAAAATTTGAAACCTTCAAGCTCACAAAGTAACCAAGACCATATTTCAAAATTCAAAGTCAGAGAAATAGAACCTTCACCTCATATACATATTAATCACACAAATCCCACAACCTTTGCTGCAATTGTCATGGTGGCATGTGAGACATACACTCAAAATCAATATTTTGGAAACAATATCAAGACTGAACCATATCTGCCTCTCAAAATGGTCCTAGACCTACCATGCAAGCAATAAACCGTATAAATAAATCACCAATCTTGTGGATTCATTTACAGTGATAACCGATTGACAAGAAACTTTATTTGATATAAATAAATTCCAAAATTTGTAATGAATTCAATTGCAAATCTTAAGTAATTGTTTTTGAACCAAAAAAATTGTAGAAATACAATATAGAAAACCATGCTTAATAAATCATTTGCAAATGAAACGAAATCATCAAAGAACTGAACCAAACAAATCCTAAGGTGACTAAGCTTGAGCAAAAGACAGACCTTGAAGAAAACAAAGAACGGCACAGAAGAAACTGAAAACTCCTCTGATATTTCCGGTTGCTCCTCAGACTCAACCTAAATAGAGAAAGAACAAGAATAATGAATAATAAAAAATATATATAAGAAAACTAATTAAGCTAGGAGAGAGAGCAGGGACCCTCAGGAAGTGAGCGCCTGGGAAATCGGTTGAGAGGTGAGAGAAGAGTTGGTCCATCTGCTTAGAAGCGTCGCACCATGACGCCCAAAAGTGAAGTATTACAGGCGCGCCACTACCGCATATGTTATCAAGCTCCCTCTTAGACTGCACCTCCATCACTGCACCCCCCATTTTTTCTTCTTCTCCTTCCTCGCTTTCCCGTAACAATTCACAGTTCCTCTTATCGAACTAAAAAGATTCACAATGGCTTCAAATCGGCAGAAACCAAGAATCCTATACCGCATCTTCCTTCTGCTTTACAGCCGAAGCTTATTCGAAAAGAATAAAGCGGGAATCAGAATCAGAATCATGACCTCCTCTGACAGAGACAGACATTACAATGGTTCTCTATGTTACGGCCGTCCATCTCTGCTTGGCAGATTTCAAAAATGTCAAATACAGAAAAAAAATTATTTCCATTTTCTTAAAATTATTTATAAAATAACATTCACTAAGGTTAATTTAATATAAACTCTAAAAATATTTCCCATCATCTCAACTCACTCTATTGAAAATGAAAATGTAGACAAATTATATTTAAATGTAAAAATAAAATGATTTTATTAATAAAATCTGTATATATAAATCTGATTTAAATAAATATTCACCTTAAATAATGAGAAATTGAGAATATGATTTTTATATCATTATTCTTATTTAGTCTTCAAGATAGAAAGGCCCCTCAGGAACCTAGTTGTTATGTTTTCTTCTCGGTTAACACCATCGTTTACAGGGTGGTCCAACTAAACCTACAGCCACCATCCTTTTGATAACATAAATGAATAATGATAACTCATAAGCTATTTCCACCCAGCGCCAAGTTGTTCTGTGCTAGGGAATGTTGATTGATGACAACATATAGCAGATGATACCCATCCGGCTTGTTAAATTCCATCATAAAGCCAACGGAATACCTCCGATTTGAACCTGGATGTGGATTAAAGAATAGAAACACTACGGGTTGATAATTCAATGCTAACACCAGAACCGACTATACTACGGAAACGAGAAGGAAACAGGATTCTGGAATTTGGTTTACTGTGATTGGTGTAGGTTTCGAGCTCATCCTTTTATTTTGCTAGAATACAAGATCCGCAAGCAGCAGCAGCATGATTTCCCTCTTTGTAGACAAGGTTTCCTCTAACAAACGTTGCCAAGACTTTTCCTGAAAGTTTGGTTCCCATGTATGCTGAGATACTCTGCAATTTAGAGATGTATTAGCAATTCCAGCAATATTAACTAGAACATGATTGTCGATAGGTAAAGTAGATCGTTAAATGCAGATGAATTGTAGACTTGTTCACCTTTCAAGCATGAAACTAGCGACAAACTATGCTGATGCAATAATTAGCAAGATCAAAGGTTGTGTGGTGATCAACTAACTAGGATAGCTTAGTTGGGGCAGTCAGTTTCTATCAACCAATGTCTGTAATAAATCTAGAAAACAGGCTGTGTCGATCGAATATTGTTTAAAAAACAAAAAGGTAAGTAGTTCCATCAACATCTTTATTACTCTCAGCGATTATATGTTCATTTTTGTTCAGTTATTTAACATTTTAGAATCCCGACACTACTCGCACGGATGCAGTCTCTGAAACTCTGCTTAAACTCGCTCACAGAGAATAGAAAGAAAGATAACGGTCCAAGGCAAGAATTTCCTTTGAAATTGATTTTATACAAACATACGCATAGGGAGATCAAAAGCCATACAGGATGTTTTATGAATATTGGCAGATCATCGTTGAGGTCGAAATCTATGCTTGGGTCCCATATAACAATATCTGCATGCTTTCCAACTGCTATGCTCCCCTGCAAGAAAATTAAGTTCAGTTAATAATGTAATAATGGCAAATGTTTTGTAATATTACAATAATAGCTAATGTATGATGACTATTATCTCTATTTCCATTTCTTTTTACCTTCACCAGAGCTTAATTTCTTGTTTTTTCATGCTGTAGTTAGCATTTGTTAGTAAGAGGTAAATGTGAGGGCCAGTAATTTGCTTCACCTTTGACGCTTGTCCAGCCAACTTGGCAGGCCTCTCACTCCACCACAATGCTAACTGCTCTAATGCAACTCCATATTTTTGCCCTTGCGTCCACGTTGCTGGAAGCACAAACTGCAGAAGCTCTCAAAAGAATTCCTATAAGCCCCCGAGCGAGGCACATAAAAAAAAAATTTCCCATGCAAAGGTTAAGAAACGACATATTACTTAATAATTGATCATTAATGGTACGCATATTGCATAATGGTTCATCATTGCACATATTTTACACGTTGAAGTATGTTCAGGCTTGAATCCTGTGATAAACATAAAAGTTACTTCGTCATAAAGGGTACTTAAGGCCATCACAGTCCCGCAGCTGCGACAGGGTCTTTTGATGAAATCAAAGAATTTCTGTTAGTAGAAGTGTATGGTAGGTATACGTATTTTTCAAGGCATTTTCTCATATTACTTGACGAAAGACACGGACCTGCAAAGATGATATGCCACCCCAAGCCCTCAAGAAATTGCCTTCCTTAAGGAGTTTTAGTTCAGGTACCGTTGGTGAATGATCAGAACTTAACATGTCAATGTCTCCTTCCTGAAATAGAATATATATCAGAAAAGAAACAGAAGATAGAACGAGAATAATAGGATACAAATGTGTCTGGAATAATATATATACCAGTAGGGCCTTCCACAAGGCTTCTTTATTCTCTGCATCACGGATAGGTGGAGCACATTTGAAACGAGTATCTCCATCCGAAATCTCTTCAGCTGAAAATGTCAAGTAATGGGGGCATGTCTCGACAGTTATACTATCACCGCTTGCTTTTGCTTGCTACAAGAATAAAAAGAACTAAAGGACTGAGAAAATAAAGTTGAAATAGTGAAATGAAATTGATGACATGAGTACTTTGTGTCATTCAGGGACTGTAAATTTAAAAAGGAAAGCTTCTGTAATTTACCTTTAAGAGTTGTAAGGAAGCACCTGAATCAGATAAATGAACAATATGAAGATGAGCTCCTTCTGCAGGACCACCAATCCTTGTGTCTTTTGATACTGTCAAAAGCTCTTGAATAGCTGCCTCCTCCCTTATCAAATTACAGATTAATCATTATCTAATAAGCAGAATCGTAGTCATGCCACATGTTCAAAAGCAAATGCTACAGAAAACAGAACATCTTTCAATATACTTTTACATGAAAATGAAAACAGTTGAATAAAAGTTAGAATTACAGGGCTTCTTGAGAGAAGTGGAACAGAATATAGAACTTCCAGCTTTGCCAATGTATGATTCTACGAAAGCATGCATTGAACAAAAATGAAAGACTGATAAAATCCGAGAGACGTATCTGCCAAAATAAAGACTTGCAAGCCAAGTTATGTCAATTGCAACTCAGTGCTTCACAAGAAAGTCAAGATCAGTGGTTGGCTGCATAACTTAAATACAATTCTCCAAGATAAGATTATATGGGATATGTGCTTGTTTTGGAAGTAAGCCTAATAACATTTGTAATACTTTAGCAACCAAAAAAAAAAATGTAGATCATCTGCTAAATTGTAGTGACTTGACCACTTCTTGACAGAGAATAATCAGTGAATGTCTAACCACGATGGAGGTCGTGTCTTAAGGTAAGTTGAATAATGTCGAGGGTCCTCTGCACCATCTTCGACGTAGCTCTCAGAAACTTTTTGAATCTCAGCGTGCACAAGTAAAGGTCTTCTGTATTTTGCCAGTACAGAGAGTCCTTCCTGAAGCAATAAAGGAACAGCACCCAAAATAGAGAAAATCATATTAATGAATCAGAAGGAAGGCAAAGAAGACTTCACTCCTACTGTTAAAGTTAAAACTATTTCAAAATGGATAGCATCAAAGCAAATGATCAAGGATGCCAAATTTCACAAAGTAGCGGCATATCTCCAATGAAAGCATCAGCAGTGAAAGAAATGAGGGTTTCAGATATAATTGAGTTGCAAATTGCTCACAAACCAGACCTTGATATGCTTGGCATTGGTCATGGGGAAGTCATTGATCCCTGAAGGACACATAAATGACTGCAAAACAGAAAAAGGGAAGTCATAAGAAAATAATTTGATAAAGGAAAACAGCAGACAGTCAAGGCATTACACACAACTCATCTCAACTAATCTTTGTCTCAAACTAGTTAAATTATATAAACTAGAAAAATGTACAAGATTCTTAAGAGCTTCAACTAAAATGAGAGGATATAACTTCTGCACATAATGAACAATAGTAACTCGCTCATATGAATGGAATTAACCCCCTTGCTAATTAAGGATGCTATTCATGAATCCAAACACAACAACTCAGACTTCGATCACAAGAAATCTTGCGAGCCATGGATATAATGTTATGCACAAGCATCTTGGAGCTGGAAGTGAGAAAAAAATATATTTTGCAACACCCACCTTTAAACCAAGAACGCCAGCACTTAGTAGAGCATCCAGAGAACTTGCATTGAGTGCATTTTCAGGAACTAGACCTCCCCAAAAACCTGGTGATACTATAGTTAAGAAACAGATGATTTATGAATTTGGCATCATAAATTTTGTTTTCAAGAACATACCAACATCGACATGGATATTCTTTTCCGCTGCCTCAAGCTAACTCATGCATGTCCAACAAAAAACAATCAGCAAAATTTGAGTACTAACAAGAAAAGCCATAATACAGTGCAAAGATTTAACTAAAAGGAGCAGGATGCCAAGACCAAGGGTTAAGCTTAGCATGGTTATCATCTTAGAAGCCTTCAAGCCCAAAAAAATAGTTGAGGTTTTAAACAAAATATTTGAGATCTCATTTGATCTTTCATACCTTGAGTCTGAAAGTTTCCACAGAAACAGTTGAGGGATCACTATTCAGAGGCATATCGATCAAAGTTGTAACACCACCTTCATATTTGTAATAATAAAAAATTCTCAGCTCCTATCATTCAGCACAAAAACACAAACAAACAAACCAAAAGTGGGTTCCACTCAAGTACCATACAAAGTGTTAAATACTGCATAACTGATCATATGAGACGAAGCCAATTGGAAAAAACAAAAAGCAGGCATCGCATCGTTATAAAATACTCACTGAGAATTTCTAAACCTTAAATTGGAAGAATTTGTATTTAGTTAGTTTTTCATGTTAGTGAAGGTCAGCTAGAATGTGATACTTCCCACTTATAGATGATTAAAAAACGCATGTAAGAACTGAAATCATGAAAATGATTGATTTCGAACGAAAACATCATTACCAGCAGCTGCTGCTTTAGTTCCCGAAGGAAACCCTTCCCATTCAGCTCTTCCAGGATCATCTAGATGCGCATGTCTGCATTGTAATCATACAAAACTCAATTCATTGGCACATAAACAGTTTGAAGTTTATCCTATCAACATCCAGTAACTTCTTTAGAAACAAAAAACAATTTTCTTCTTAAAAAAAGAAAAATAAAAACAAGGAAACGAGACTGAACAATCTTACATATCAATTAAGCCAGGCATAACAACAGCTTCTCCATAATCAATGACATGTTCCTTCTTTGAAAATCCCCGCCAATCCTTTTCCTTAACCACTGATACAATATTCCCTTCCTTCACCTCAACTGCTCAGAGCCACACCATACATAGCTAACAAAACGACAGGGCCAACAGCAAGAAACGACAAGCAATAATAATATGAATAGTAGCACATACACAGACCTGCACCAGATATAATGCCACGTGGAGTGACGATATTCTTGCTGGTTATCCAGTAATGGTTATAAGGAAGGAGAGAACAGTCACTGCCAGTCAACTGCAACAGTAAATAGTAGGATTGTATCAGTTCATTAGCCTTTTCCTTTCTTTTAACAAATCGATTGATAGATTCAAAAACTGGAAATGAATCAATTATCTACTACGTACCTTG
Source organism: Dalechampia spathulata (assembly GCA_948192965.1). Lineage (NCBI taxonomy): Eukaryota > Viridiplantae > Streptophyta > Magnoliopsida > Malpighiales > Euphorbiaceae > Dalechampia > Dalechampia spathulata. The sequence continues at coordinate 38,238 of CANYBF010647579.1, forward strand.
GAAGAGTTTCGAACATAAAAGTAGAAGAAGAAAGAAGTAAGAAGAGGAGGCAACAGACGCCATAAGAAATGGTCCATTTTCTCGTTTGTTTGTTTGTTGCTGCTGCTTTTCAACAGATAAATATAAAGATGACTAAATTATTGGAAGGAAATATAATTTCAATCAATTACCAATATTTTTGCAGGAACTATTACTATTATTATTTTGACATTAAAATCCAGGAACATCTCTATATTGTCGAATTATACGTAATTCATCTTACTTGCAACGATTACAGAAAAAATAAAAACCGAAAAATTTGAGCACGCATCTTGAAAATTACAATCATCATAAACAGTACCGATAATTGTGAGTAGAACAGGAAGAATCCGATTAGTTTGCTAGCCGATATGCCATAATGAGCCTCTTCGAGGGGGTGCATTTACGCCGGTGAAATTACTTGGTCAGTAGGTGGAATCCGGCGTCGGTTAAATTTGAAAAATCAGCTGACCATAATGGTAACGAGTGATGGATCTAAAATCTCCAATGATATTAAGATAATTAAAAAAATATATTTTTATTTCATAATTATATTTTATAAAAGTACGGAATGTTATTTTCTTATTATAAATAGACCATATCATATTTACGTCAAAGCTTAGAAATTCAACCTTTTAGAACATGTATTGAGGAGAAGAATTGGCATAAGTATTGCCAAGTAAATATGAAGCAGCTATACAAGGAAGAATGTACAAATGTGGATTCGACTACGTAGCCCCAAGCAGCGGCCATCTCTATCGCATGCTGAGACTTCACCTTACCAAATCAACTCCCTCACAACAATCCCCACGCTGAAATTCCCCAGCTTCGACCCCTTTTCTTACCCAAAAACAGTGTCTTTTGCAAACAACAGAAAGGAAAACTACTAATCTAAATCACACTCCTCGCTTTCACTCTTCTGGGATGATGAATACTTTCTCATCCAACATCATTGGATGGAGATTTCAGACAGCTTAGCTTGGTTCTTCAGCTGTCTATCGGAGGTGAGAATCATATGTATCGAAAAGGGTATCCGGAACAATCAGGGGCAACTTATCTATGTACATAAACAGCCTCCTTAGATTCTCTGTCATCACCGTTGCCATGTCCACGACATCCCTAATGTCCGTGAAGACCCACAGGTCTCCAGAGTTTACTCTCTTGAGGCTGTCCCGGCAGAAGGGGCATGACTGTGACCTTGACCTCCTGCAGATCATAACAACATGTCCATAGGTAAGAAGAACACGAGTAAGAGACAATAATATATCAATCAATAGAGAGACTTTAACATGCAAACTGGAATGAGGATTCAAGGCTAAAACTACAATACACGGTCCAATCCCATTTACACGTCTATTACATCAAATAATATGACATCAGAGGCCTGACATTGTTGGACATAGTGAACGAAACAAGGCAAGTATGCAGGAAACTGGAAGTCAATGCAGAATTCATGCTTTCTGTATTTTTATTTATAAGGGAGTAGTCTGCATTCAAGCAATATGACTGCAAAAGGAAAAATGAAGATCAAAACCTAAACTACATTACTGGCGAAATACATACCGCCATATTATACATGGCATAACATCACGTTTTAACTTCAGCATCACAATGCAATCACTTGATCTCTCCAAAAAGTTATTCGTCTCAACTCAAAGCCAACAAGGAAAGATGAGTAATTTACAGGGCAGAGTTTGATATTCAATATAAACTCGGGTTCATAAAAAATGTAAGCACATGCACAAGTAACTGGACATCAAACACTTTATGTTTCAATTAGAAATAAGACTATTTCCAGGATCTAATTTAATGGATTCCTTAGTAGCAATTCGACATCAAATACATATTCGATTGTACTCATTTGATCTGTAATAAGATCCTTCCAGTAAATGTGCAAAAAAAAAATATTGAACAATGAGTACAAGCCCCCAAGTTTCTGGGCAATTTTTTCTCCCAACTCCCAATCTACACTTACTTTGCCCCTTGTCATTTATGCAGCATAAAGAGTTACGTACTTCCAAACACAACATAATCAAACAATTCCATCTTTTGGAGACAGTAGATGTATATTCATTTGGTACAAGCTCAGACTTCGATTCTCCTAAATTGAAAAAAAAAGAAATAAAACTCTAAACAATGGCAGCAATTACTGTGGTTGAAAGGTTAAGGAATTTGAAAAATTTTCAGAAAAAAAATTGGCTTTAGAAAGTCAGATATTTAAAAGAAAAGGAGGATGCAATGAGACATGGCAGATGAGAGCAAGAGAGTGCGTACCACTCACGATAACATTTCAAGCACATGGCATGATTGCAGTTGGGCAATACAATCTTACTATTCATCTCCATGCATATGCCACACTCCTCTTCTCGTTCAATGTCTGCATCTGTACAAAGCTTAAGTTCATCATCATCTCTTCTTCTGTATCTCTCCATCCATACTGCCTTCTGTTTCTTATCTTCTGTGTCAGTCACTCCTTTTTGAAGTTGCAATAAGGAGGGATATATGACCGCTGGCCAAAGTAGCAATAAACAACAAAGATAAGAGAGACGTAAAAGACTTGAAGATTTAGAACTGAAGGTAAAAACACTTGGAAGATGCCAACTTACCATAGAACTCTCTTATACTTGCTTTTCTTTCATGAGTAGACATGGTGGTTGTGCCGTCAACATATACCTAAAATATTGACAGATCACTAAGTTAAGCGTTCCTCATGGTTTACACATTGACAAAACAAGAGTGTGCTAACTATATCCGTAGAAGTAAATTCAAACCTTATAAATTAGAACTCGTAACAATCCAAGAGCACCAGCGAGATGACAGTCTGTCCACTGAACAAGAAAAAGAAACAGGTGGGCAGCAGGACTGTATGACATTCTCATCTGAAGACAGGCACCATCATAATCTCTTGGAAAATCTGAAGCCCTGCACATGAAATTACAAGATCATTAAAACAGAAACGAAAAAAATCTAGCACACATTCAATTCGATCACATGGTTGGTTGATAAAACAGGCAATTCGCCATGAAACTTCTCCAAAGCATGATCAACATGGTAAAGCACGCAAAAAACTTTCCTTGTACATCTTCAATCCGCAAACATTAAAAACCCATACAAATAAGAGTTCTAAAAGTAAAGGCATGATCAATCCTTGGGGCATCCTAACAATTGAGGTACTTTTTTGCTTGCCGTCCTAAGATTAAACCCTGAACTCGACAAGTCACTCTGCATTTACAGAACAGCACCACTATATATGGAATTCGATTTCCAGAAACTACAAGACATGGTGAAAAACTATATAATGAGTCTATTTCTCATAAGGATAGAATTCTACAGTTAGAACAATGAAGTTTTACGCCTCTCAATTAACTTGGAATTAAGCTTTAGTTAAGTCCATGGCGAAGCATTAAGCCTGCAATAATAATTAAAGAAGGAAACATATCTGTGACGCTAATAGCAAGATAATGGCATAAAAGCAATAATAATTAAGATAATGACATAAAAGAAAAATCTGGTGGAACCCATAGTCACGTGAAATGAAGTGAACTTCTTATCAAGATAAGGATACTGCCAAGTCGTATGTCCCAGACCCTTAAAAAGCAACTCATAAATGATAAGATTAACAAAAAGAAAATTGATCATATGAGGAAATCACCATGCAAACCACAAAAAAAAAAAATGAAGAAGAAGAAGAATTCTGCTGACTGCTTACGCAAATATAAACCACCTCAGGTCGGTAAGCATTTCCTGATCAGGTAAATGAAATCTCAAGAGAAGGGAAAACATGAGGGGAAAAAAGAATCCAACCTTTGACAGAAATGGATTGAATTGAAACCATAATGTTTTATTTACCTCCATCGTCAAGAAATGTATCAAATTTTTTACAAAAAAATTATAACTTTACACTTACAGCAGCTGAGAAGAGTGTGAAAGAAACCTCAATTAGATATCTTATTAGGCGAATTTACTAAAACAAACCAAAATCTTAAGAACCCACAAATGTTTTCTGACAAAATAAATAATTTTATAATCCAACAATGCAAAACAGAGATTGAGTAGTTAAGCAAGAACTCACGTTCAAGAACTGATCACAGAGAATATTACATAACACCAAAAACCCAAAAAAAAGAAAAAGAACACAAAAAGAACAGAAGAGAAACTTACAGAGTATTAGCATGTTGAATATCAGCTTCAAGAACTTTAAGAGAATCTTTAAATGATTTTCTCATAGAACTAACATACATCTCCTCCTTAATTAATTAATAAAAAAAAATACACTCAAATCAAAAACCAAACACACCCTTGAAGAAAACCCAGTTCTCTTTATCTTCTTCCTCCTACTCCTCTTCAACAATACCCCAAAATCCTTCTCTCTTTTACTCGCTCACTCGGCTGTAGAACGGAATTTCTCCTTTTCTTTTCCATTTTTTTATTGTGTTTATTTCTCGTGTTTTTCTTGAGAAAGACAAAAGGAGATGACACGTGGATCAGAGAAAAAGGATGTGGGTGTTGAGCTATTGAGCGTTGGAAATATAAAACTTTTAGCAGTAGTAAATACGTATAAAAGCGAAGGGTAGAAGTGTAAATTGATACTAAAAATATCTTCATTCCCGCCTTATCCAATGCGGTCATTGTCTGCCCGTGCTTTCTTTTAAATATTATATTATTTTTATTTTATTTTTTAATAAAAATAATTTCTCGTTTTAGCTTTGCCTCCACGCACTTTAAGAACGGTTGCGTTTTTTCATTGCACGATCCACTTCTTACTGCCCTCGTCTTTTCCGCTGTTTTACCAAATTACCCTTTCCCCTTTTTAAGATAAAAACTACTATAACTGTTTAAATTAATTCTAATTAATCAAAATTCTATTCATTTTATTAATTTATTTAATCATTTAATTAATAAAAAGGCTTTCACTAACATTTTAAACTTATTAATGTGTTGCTTTAAAATATATTAATTTAGTTAAGTTAATTAATCATTAATTACATTAAAAAATAATTATGCTATGTGATGAAAAGGGTAGGGAAGTAATGATAGCCACGTCATAAATTGAACCGAAGTTTAATAAATGAATGAATCAATCAATCAACCCACCCATAGCATATAGTTGTTAATCATAATCATTGATTCTTGACAGGTAATTAAGATATTATTATTTATGATGAAGCATTGAATATTAACTTTACAATTCAGCAATAAAGTTGTATTAATCAAGTACTTCATTTATATCAAAAATATATACCTAATAAAACTGTATATACCAAAATTATGATTTTTATAAAATATTCAAAATTATCTAATATTATTATAAAATAAAAAATAAAAGTTTATAATTATTGTAAAAAAATATCATGGATAGGTTTTTCCAACGGTTGATAAAAGTCAAGGGTCCACTCTTGCGTTTTTGTATAGAATATTGCAGCATAAATATCCTCCGTCATGATTTTATTATTATTAGTGTTGACTTGAATTATATGGTACGATTTCATACATAAATATTTTTCAAAATAAATGATATATCGATGAAAGTGATAATGATTTTTTTAACTTTTTTATTTTTAAAAATATCATTTTTTATATTTTTTTAATTTTTTAATATTATAAAAATATATTTTGAAATTAAAATTTGTTAAAATATAAAAGATATATCATTATAAAATTAATACTAAAAAAATAATAATTAAAAATTTATGTATTAAATACTCAAAATATATATATCAAATGATGTATTTTCATTTTTACGAATATGATATTATTTTTTAGTTTTTAAAAAATAATATTTTTTAATTATGTATTTTTATAAAAAAAACATCTTTCTATTTTCCAAAGTTTTTTTCTCCATTTTTATAAAAATTCTAATAATATATATATATATATATACAAGGATAATGAAATAAATGATTAAAATGGACTTAGGAAGAACAATCAATTTAGCACAAGATGTAAAAATGAAGGGTGAGTGGATGATGTCCACCTACCTTAAATGTGTCATCAAATAGGACACCTACTACCTTCCGGATTTACGCACCTATGGTCCTTGGGGTTGAGTCATAGATCCAGTATTAGAGGAGCGTAAGCACGGACAGCTGGATTATAAAAAAAAAAAAAAATTTACACCTACTGATTCATGGTTAGTATCTTTCAATATTGCCCCTCCCTTTCACCTAACATTATCCATTTTTCTTCCCCAAATTAATTTTTTCAGGTAATTTTTTAGTAAATAAAAACTAATTTCTTATGAAATGATCTAAAATTCAAAATTCAAATCATGATATCTTCCAGTGATTTATAATAATATCAAAAAAACAACATAATATATTACATGGTTTATTAATCATTTTTCCTAATTAAAAATTTAAAATTTTAGGTTGAATAATTTTTTTGATATATACAAAAAATTTTTGTAATGGAAAAATATTTTGAATTCATAAGAGAACTTAATTTATACATAAAAAACAAAGAATCTATTTTCATTTTCCTTTTTTGTTAAATTTTTTTTATAAAAATGATAATTATGTTTGATATTTATTAGATTATGGTGAAAAATTATTATTTTTATAATTTTAAAAAATATTTGAAAATTCCCAGTCTTGGCAGTTTTGGGGTAGTATGGGCTGAGGTGCAACCCCCACCTACAAAGGTTTGAATATTTATAAAATCATAATTATAAAATTATAAATTGTTGATTATATCCTTTCATTTATTTCTTGACATTCACAAAAAAAAAAATCAATATTTATATATTATCCTTTAGTGATAAAAAGATAAAGAAATTAATAATTTTTATAAGTTAATAAGAAGTCAAAAAATAGAAAATAAAATGGCCAAATAATTTATGTAATATTTATTTTGTAAATAACATAATTAATAAAAAAAACATAAACACATAAACAAAATAAAAATAGATTTACTAATTACTATTGTGTTTATGAAAATCGAAAATTTCCATTAATCAATAATAAAATATAAAAGATCTTAAATCTTTTTTCCCATAAATTAATTAATTTATTGATGTAAATTAAATTATTCCTAATAATATATTAACTATACCTTTTACAATTATAACTAATCATTTAATTTAGTATTTCTATTAAAAATAATTATTGACTCGGTTCATTGATTTTAAAGTAAATTTATATCTTATTATCAATTATTTATATATTAAAAATAAAAACAAAATAATTTTTAGTAGACATAATAATTAACTATAAAAACTGTATTTGTTAGTTAAATAGCATTTCTCCGATAACCGTATTTCTATTACCTGCTGATGCTTAGACGTTGTTAACTCCGCCAGCCAAGAAATCTACCTAATTCCATTCTAATGTAATTAAAAAAAAAAAAAAAAAAAATTCCCCAATGAAAACCCTAACGATCTCTGCAATCCCATTTGCCTATTCAAACCACCAATTTCCTTCTCCAATTTTTCCGTTACCTTTTTTATGTCCATACCCAAAATATCTTCGCTTTTCACCTTTGAAATCTTTCATTTTCATCAAGCCATGCGCCGGAATTATTGATGGTAGTACCAGTGCTGGTAATGATGATCATGATAATAGTAATTCACTCAGTTTTGGTGGTTGGGATGATTTGGGTCTCGGTGGTGAGTTAGTTAACTCAGGTGAGTCAAATGAGCTTCCTGGTTTTTTAGTTTCTATTGGAATTGATAGTAAGAAGTACATCTTTGTATTTCTATTTGGGATTTTTTGTGCATTTGCTGTTTCCAGGATTCGAGTTTCGTCAGTTATTTTGTTTCCTGCTTCTGTGTTGATTTTCGGTGTTGGGTTCTCCCTTGGGTTTTTTCGTGGAGGCAGTTTTAGTGAGTTTAGCACTAGTTCCAGTAAAAAGAGGGTAAAAGATGAAATTTTTAGAGCTAACGGTGACAGATTAAAGAGTTTGGTGGGATTTTTTGATGGTTTGGATTTTAAAATCAATGATTTGAAGATAGATATACGAAGAGCTATTGATACTAAAGAGATTGGATTGGATGATTTAGAAAATTATGTTGGTGTTATTGATTCAATACAAGCATTGCTTTTGAATTCTAGAAATGTTGTTGAGAATACAATGGATGTTGGGAATTCTACTAGCTCTGTGTTGGCTGAAAATCAGAAATCATCTGGTAAAAATAAGAAAGAGATCGGTGAAGTTGGATTGGCGTTGCTGCAATTTGTTGGGGGCTTGTTTGGAGAGAAACTGGTTGACCAAAAGCCTACCAAAGTGAAAGCTAAAGACAATGTCAAGCAAGGTGTCGTGCAGGGTTCAAGTAATAATTACAGTCATGGTAACAGCAAGGGTTTAGCCAATGATCAAACTCAAGTTAACAGCTTAACTGAACGGATCAAGCTTAATGGGGTTAATAATTCTAAAGGAACTAGGACTTTTATGTTTTCTCAAGGTTTAACAAATAAGTCTGCTTTAGATTGGGATAGTGAAAGAAGAATTAGAATAATTTCAGGAAATGCAAAGTTGAACATGGGAGAAGTAGGTCGCAACGGGAAACAATTTCTTGATGACAGAGATTATTCTTACCAATGTAGCAGATTGCAGTTCATGGAAAATCAACATGTCTCCTGGAACTCAAACCAGAGCAATGAAACTAAGATGTGGAAACCCAAGGAGAACTTACAGGACTCCGTGGACTTTAATTTTAGTTTCAAACATATGGAAACAAAAGCTTCTATCGTGCAAGAGCAAATGTTAAAGCAATCTAGTGGGGCTTACGAGTCTTCAAACAACGAAGTGAATGAAGATGAAACTTATACTCAATTCAGAGAGGAAGGGACAAATGACAATTCCTGTTCATCAGATTGTGAGCCTACAATTGAGGGTGAAGTTGGTTCTTCTTCCTCTAAATCGTTTGCAGATGATGTGGTGTTTGACAGGTATCTTTCAGAAGCTAACAATCTTATTAAACAAGCAAAGGAATGTATAAGGGGAAGACACAATGAAGAGCATGCAGAAATCTTACTGCACAAGTCTGCCAAATTACTTTCCAAAGCCCTTTCCATGAAGCCCGTGAGTTTGTTGGCTGTTGGCCTCTTGGGCAATACGTACCTCCTTCTTGGAGAACTGAAGTTAAAAACCAGTCGTGAATTGAGAACTCTCCTCTCAAGAAGGGATCCCTTATCAGTCAAGAGCAGGGTTATTGTACTAGGAGATCTAGATGAGCAAGAACTAGATAAAGCTAAGATTGCATCTGTTCTCATTAATGTGTGTGAAGAATGTGAAGAACTGCTCGTGGAGGCAGGCAGAAAATATAAGTTGGCACTAGCCATTGATGGAAATGATGTTAGGGCTTTGTATAATTGGGGCCTTGCTCTATCTTTTCGAGCACAGTTAATTGCAGATATCGGACCAGTAAGTATTCACCTAGTGATTTTCTGCATTTCATGGTAGTATACAAATACCATGATGATTAGCAATGAAGCCCTCGGGTCAGCTTGGTTTATTAGCATTGTCTATATAGAGTCAGCTTAATTTGGATTTGCTTCTGATGCTGAATATTGCAAAGTTTGATTTATATCTTCTTGAATTTCAGGAAGCTGCTTTTGATGCTGACAAAGTGTTCTTAGCTGCAATTGATAAATTCAATGCCATAATGTCCAAAGGCAACGTTTATGCACCAGATGGTAACAACAGTTCCTTCTTTTCTTCTTCAAATACCATTTTCTGGCTAATAAAATTGTAGCTGCTTTCTCTCAAAACGTTTTGTTTGTAACGTAAAGAGTCAAGTATATCTTATAGACTTTATCATGGTACTATTTGATTTGAGATCGCAAGAGTTGATTATTCCTGTATGGTTGATCAGGACTACACTATTTTCAGACAACTGTGATTTGGCTAAATAATGACGAGAGATGAATAAAATACTGAAATATTGGCATTTCTGGATTGCAGCTTTGTATAGATGGGGTGTGGTGCTGCAGCAAAGATCACGATTGCGGCCACGGAGTAGTAAAGAGAAGGTGAAGTTGCTAATGCAAGCAAAAAGACTATATGAAGACGCACTTAATATGGATTGTGAAAATCATCAAGTAAGAGAAGCTATACTATCATGTGTAGCTGAGCTTAATCATTGGCAGCTTTGACAATACGGAGTGGTACCCCTTTGAATTAGGATACTGAATACGGAACATGCCTCTTTCAGATCTCTTTTGGGGAACATACGGTGATTCTTTCTCCACTTGAGCAATACCCCCCTCCCCATTGTATTACCTCGCCAACTGTCTTTCTTCCTTCCATAATTTTCAGTTTTTATAATCTAGCTATTCTGCATTCTTTGTAAAGTAAATGATAACGAGGATATGACAATGAAAGGGCAATACAGTTTTGATCGAAAGCCAAGCATGGAGGAGAGTAGTCATGTTCTCAAATGAGATTCATGTGCAAATCAACATCAGTAAAGCCTCCATAACTTGCTTCAAACCGAGCATGTTTATAATTTAAACCATAAACGAAAAAAAAGAAAAGAAAGAATCATTCAATCAATGAAGTGGCTTCAAGCACCTCACCTTTTATACAACTAAAATTCCCTCCATCATTGATTTTAAATCTGCCGTAACCAGAAAATTGGTATGGTACAGTTAATTTAAGTCCTCGAGATATGAATTTTTGCTGCTAAATTTTTCTACCGACTATAAATTTCAAACATCGGAACACAACATTCTGCTTTTGGAATCTTATTTTTGGAAACTTTGTACGCTAATAATCTATCAAGCAGACGAAGGAACGCAACGACAATCCAGATGGCGCTAACTTGCAAGCTAAATCCTCTGTTATCTACAGAATACAACATACTCTACATTAATCATTGTTATGCTAATCGAAGCATCTTTCTTGCCGGAACACGCACCATTATGGTCATATGGCAATTCCCAACAAACCACCCGAGTTTCCGGACAAGCTTGGAAGGCCATTAAGCATTGGCAGGACTCGTCTCTTACGCAAAAGTCCAAACTTAGACTGACGGGCTACGTGTGTTTTATGTCAGATGAAATCGCACTTCTCTTATGATTATCAACAGCATCTTCTTATCATATCATCAACAGCATCGAGTGATCTGCTTATATATATCAAAATCAGATAGCATATGTACATCAGTCCAGGATCTCTGCCATGCCCATTTTCTCAACCATCAACAAACAACACCAACCCATCCATCTATACAACCCGAACCCATGTTCCACCACACATAGGACAACCATACGCCCAACGGCTGATCCACCAGGCTTCCCGGTCATTTTGATTAGGTGCACCTGTAGCACCAGGCGAAGCAAAAGCTGAAGTCTGGCGCAAGCATCTTATACACTGCATCAAACATCAGTCCGATATTATTAAAAATTGGTATGCATAGAGGTTACAAAAGATAAAACGGTTTTGTTGGAGTAAAAGATACTAATTTTCAAGCAGTCGCATATGGTGTAGATCAAGGGCAAAACCAAGCTATTTCCATGCATAAATATCAATAATTTTAGTGTATCCTTTCAGATACTCGGTATTGCATCAACGAATGCGGCAAAGTTTATACTCAAGCAGAAGATAAAAAAAAAAAAGAATATGCATGCAAATATAAGAGCAAATATACAAGTAAAAGGAAGGGGAGAGACGAAGAAAAAGAAGACAGATGATAAATGATAATCAGAACAGACCTTGTACCAAACCCCTTCAAGACCAGTCTTCCACACTGCAGTAACAACATCTCTTCGAGATCCCATAATCCCAAGGTATGCTCCAAGGCCAACAGAAGTATTCAAGCCAAAAGCTGCATCTCTTTCAGACATCCTACGCTTCCTTGGCCAAAGACCATTGACCCCATAATACACATCGCAATTCTCCAATGAGCTGCAGTCGAGAGAATCTGTATAACGATTCATCCTGAAAGCATCATCTGCAGAACCAATATCCTCGGGATCAGACCAAGGGCCGCCAAACATATTCCGCCTATGCCACTCTTCAGATGGAGGATGGAGTTCCAGTTCACGGAGTAACAACCCAGCAGCATCTGCACCTCTAGGCCTGGGCATGTTCTGTGTATTCCATTAGAAAACATGGATTAATTCACCAGATCAAGTGTCAAGATAAGAGGCTCAACATGACGTAAATTCAGCTAAATATTACACTTTCTCTAAGGCTCTCAATGTTAGATAAATGTAAAATAACATACAATATGTAGCTGATACGCCAAGGAAACTATTAGTAGGTCTTATAGGGACATCAAAGGAAAACTCGAGGGATCAAAATTATAATTGAGTTGCAATTGCATTGCAGCTAAAATTGTTTTCAAAAAAAAAAAAAATCACAGTAAATTCTCATTTTGACCCCTAATGACCAGTGCTCTTTTCCAGAATTCAATCATAGACATAGATACCTGCATGTGAGGACCAAGGGATGCTTCTACAACCTCTGGTAATACAGTATAGTTCCCATCAATATAATGAAGCCGCACTTGGATGTTGCTGCTACCAACTTGAGAAACTGGCAGTGGATGGACCAGAGCTGCCGTTCGACGACAAAGATCCATGAGGATGAGGAAGAGGACCTTCACCTGCACAAGAACAGCACATGGAACTTTAAAATAAGATCATAATATAATCTCTGATCGAAGTGGTAGCATAGACTAAATAATGATTTCCTAAGTCTAAGAATTGGGGAAATATACATTTAGCAATATATGAAACCAATCATATTTGCTGTACTGTGTCAAGGCTGTAAGAGTACAAGTAATAAAAAAGCAGCAATCCTGTACCTCCTCAAAAGTATATCCTTGACCAGCATTTCCATAACCTAATCTTGATCGGCCAGCAGGTCCATCTTCAACTCCTTTAGCGCCAGGCACAAGCTGACTACCTCGAGCAGCTTGGCCTTCATCTGATCTGACCATAGCTGCTGCTGGTTTAGATGACACAGAACTAGTCTCCTCCATCTTTCCAGGAGCACCAGGCTGTGGTTTTTGCACAGTTGTATCATTGTTCCTCTGTGAATTCCCAATAAAGCGAGGTAGTTGTGTCCGCCGGAAGAAAAAACAGAAAAGTAAAAGCTGACATAATCTGTGAAGGAAATGGCAATCTCCAATGAGCCTGACAGCAGGTGTTCCAGGGAAAGTTCCAGTATTGATGCTTATTGGCATAAAGGAAGATGGACCATTTATGGGGTTTGGAGTAGAACTAGGTACTCCATCATTTGTGCTATGAATCTTAGCAATAGCACCTTGCACCCAAGCTTGCATCTGAGTGCTTCCTGTAGAGCTTGTAGTACCGTTTTGACCTCCTGGAGAAACATAGTTTACCACAATTTGAGAACGAACTTAGCTGAGCATTGATCACAACACATGTCTCAGAGGGATGGAGGGCATATAAAAGTGAAATTCCAAATGAGCCACTTAGTTCTAGCTTTGACAGTGACTTTCTAAGTTGCAAATATGTACAACTGCCATTATGTGCACTAGCTGAACATTAATGTGCTTGTATTAAATCCACATTTTATGGAATGATGCTGATGTTATTTCATGCATTAATTTTTTCCATTTCTACCCTGCCAAGACACTAACTACCGGAGCATACTCACCCTGATTTGCCGCAGGAGATGCTGCATTTTGAGTTGGGCTGGTCACTATATTGCGGTTGCTGCCAGTTCCTGCTGTAACTGCATGACTAGCTAGTGTGCGACAGAAACTTGCATAGCGCCGTAGACGAGTGATAAAATGTGAAGCTAGATCAAGAACCGCATCAACATAAGCCTGTATCATAGCATTACAGTCAGAGAAAACAAACAAGGCAAGAACATTATGGTACAAGTTTGGAAATACAACTATGGCAGGAATTGATTTGACTACTGAAAGGGTAATAATTTCTAGCAGATACAGAATAATGGCAGCAGCAAGGAATATATCCGCTGATCATAGCACAAGCAATATCCACAACAACAATTAAAAGCAAGTAGGTAATATTAAAGTATCACCAGAATTCCAAATTTCAAGTAAATTGAAGCACATAAAACCAGAATTTAAAGAAGACACAACCAAACCTGGATGCTTGGAACAAGACTTGGCTCAACAGCCATTGCATCAGGATCAATACCAGATAATGCTTCTCCAGAAGCCTGCCATGGTTCAGGTACAAGTGCTGAAGGATTTATTAAAGCTGACTCGATGCCTTTTCCCAGCATATCAAGCAGCAACCTTGCTTGCATATCAAGAACCATTGCCCTAACCTCCTGAGCGTTTGTACCTTCCAGAAGCCTGCATTTTATCCTGTCCAGACTCTGCACCATGCAAAACCAAGTATATTTGACCAAGTATAACTGCAAATTGCTGATTTACATAAATTACTACATGTGGCCGTATGCCAGGATGGACAACAGCCATCCTTCAGAACAGTGTAAAAATATGATTTACAGACTTGCAATAAAAGAATAAAAGATTTTCAACTGTCCACAGCCAAAGCCTTAAACAGTCCAATATCACATAACAGCAGGGTTTATGGAACAATCACCTGACATTATACTGACAATGCCATTTAATAACATCTAGAAACCTATAATCCTGAACGCAAAGTGCCACCACGAAATTGAAAAATTTTATGGCAATACACATATGTTCACACAAACATATATTTGCGCACACGTCTCTGTGTGCATGCATGTATGCATACATACATGTAAATATATATGTATGCATGCATTCATCAATTACAGTTCAAAATTTCATGCTGCCAACCACCCTAGCAAAGGAAGTAGTTATCATTGATTAAAACAGTTCAGAGGACATACAGGACCATATTGTTGCCGGTGCTGAGTGGAGGGAAGAGAATGAAAATCCGCATCCAAGACTGCAATGACACTGTTAAGTGAAACTGAAAAGAAAAAAATAACCACATGAATCACGAGGTCTAACCTACGATTTCAAGTTCCTTATCTACTCCAATTTTTTGGCAGCAGAAGCCAATTAGAACAAAGTAGTCCATCGAGTTTTTAGAACATAAACTCTAAAGACATTAATTATTAAATTTAACCTTTAAATTAATCAAAAATTGTTTCCGCTCCATTATTTCATGTAGAGGGAGTTAAAACAGGATCTTTATCTATTCATTAATTCTTGGCATTAACGAAAAGCAAATGAATGGGCTAAACAGATCACAGTGGTACAAGAAAACTGAAGATCATTTCTGGAAATAAACAAAATTGGGAAGGACATAACTAACCCCTTTTTTGTAACCTCTAAACATAGTACAAGGATGAAGCATTTAAATTTCCTTTCCTATCCATGACTATCAGCCACATCCACGCAAACAACTAAAAATAGATATCCATACCAATTCCATCCTCAGAAGCACTCTGTGTGCAGCCAACTGCATCCCACCAATCAACACCTACTAAAAGGCTCCACCAAAATCTGGATCAAAAAAACAAAATCAGAATTAGCAAGGAATTTGAAGTAATCAAAAACCTAATCCTATCAGTACCATAAGAATCAAAATGCAGACTAAGGGACTATTGACAGGTAGACAATAACTAATCCAAGCACCTCTCAGCAATCGCTCTTTCCCAGGTTGATGAGTTAGCCTTCACCTGACTACTTGGAACAGCAGGGGGAAGAACACGAATTATCTTTAATATAGTACAATCCTTGCTAGCATCATGCCAAACAGAAGCAGAGCAGCAGCTTGTAGAAGAAAAGGCAGGAGCAGCGATTGCAGATCCAACATTAATTTGATAGCTGTCAACTGGTGCAAAGTTTGGACCAGAGAAAATGTGGACTCCACCCCGTAGAAAAGCGATAGCTATCTCACCACCATGAGCAGAATAGACAATTCGAGCAAGTGATCTCACATCACTAGGCAAATCAAAGGGATCAAAAGTGAGACCTTTTGCCTTCTCAACACCAGAATCAGGTGTCTTCCTCATATCTGAGGTCGGACCAGATGCAATTGCTTGATGATTTTTAAAATCATTTGTTGGAGGTATGCTTGTATCTACCTTGGACACCCATACAGTTTGCATGGGTGCCTGCCCACCAAAAGTTGCCGTGGGATTTCCAAATATCTGATGAAGAACAACAGGTTGAAGAGATGACTCCCATCGCTGTACTCTCCATCCTGTAATTGAAGGACCCTCATCTGGATCATAAGGAGACATGTACTGCCCTGCAAAACTGAAAGAAGTTAAAATAATATAACTACAAAAGTAGCATGAAGAGAAGCTTATCTTACTTTTAACATAAGATAGCCTCCAACATTATTTTAATCTAATGAGAATGCAAAGCCTAGGCATATTCATGTCATTTACATTATTCAAGGTCAAAAAAGAAGAACAAATAAAACAAAAACAAAATCCAAAATCGGAATACTATGCAATACCCTCAACTATCACAACAGCTATCACAGAACCACCACGAGTTGGATCAAAAGCAACAGCAGTAACTCCAGAGCCCCAAGTAGTAGTTGCTGCAGATTGGGCTGCAGCCTCAGGACTGACATATGCAGAAAAATTTGAAACCGGAGAACAATGAAGTGATACAGTGCTGCTGAAATCTTGGTCTGTGTTCTTCTTTCCTTGCTTTGCTTCAGATATCAGATATTCTTGCCAACTGAACAGATATGCAGCCAAGGGAGCGAAACCTGACCAATTAGGTGGATTAAGAGAAGGTGGAACCCCACCGTTGGTACTTGTTTTGGGAGTAGCTTGAAATCCAGGTCCAGGGCCAGGAGTAACCTCCCAAACAACAACGGTAGATGGGTTTACTATTGGAACTCCAGCAACATGCATGGCACCACTATCTGTCACAATTGCATCCGCTGCCATGATACCACTAGGTCCAGCACCCAAGAGTCCTTTGCTTGTACAAAACCACTCTGGTGTTGCATTAGTCTGACTAGGAGGCCACTGAGACCAATGAAGTTGCACAGAACCAGATGAGAAAACAGAACAAA
Source organism: Dalechampia spathulata (assembly GCA_948192965.1). Lineage (NCBI taxonomy): Eukaryota > Viridiplantae > Streptophyta > Magnoliopsida > Malpighiales > Euphorbiaceae > Dalechampia > Dalechampia spathulata. Next base: position 55,184 of record CANYBF010647579.1, read on the forward strand.
CACAAAGGAAATTGGGCCACCTAGCTGCAATAAAGCAGATAATGCATCAATATTTGCCTGATGCTGTCCAAGCATATCAGTCAAACGTATTACAATACAAATAACCTGCAGCACTTTAATTATCGACAGTACAGAAGTACTACTGGTTTTCAATATTTTCAGTTATTTTGAAGCATGGCATATCAATCAGAACAAGCATATATTGACAACAATTTAGGACAACTTGTCATTCACAAGCTACAGCTTAACTCATGCAAATGCAATCATTATATACAATGCATTCATAGTATTTAAATTTTATAGTTCCACACAGAATTCCATATTTAGTATGCAGGAAACAAAAATGAACAAATGCATTCTTTAAAACGGTGACAAATATCATCTGATCACCCAAATGCTTCCATTCAGGGCCATAAACAATCTTACACCTTACATCTAAAAAATGGTATCAACATGCAGTACGAGAGACACTGCTGCACACAAACCTGAAGTTTGAGACTGCTGTGAAAGAAATTTCTCCTCGAATGTCGACTTTGAATTTGTGGAACTGCTGGATTTTGATGACAGCCACCTATACTGATATTTTAAGAGTCCAACAATTACCAAAATGCTTAAAACAATTCACCACGTCTCAAGACAAAAATTAAATGATGTCAAACAAGTGTATTAAAAGTACACGGTAAACAGGGTTAATTGAATAGCTTCAGGGAGACAAATGCCTTGTCTACCTAGTCAAGTGTAAGTTCACGTGATGGAGAATCACATAATATGGTTTGAATGGCACAACAAGGCAGAGCTTCACAAGAAGTCATTAAGCTCCACTAAAGAACTCCACTACAAAAATGCCTTTAAAGATTAGAAGGTATAATGCCAGGCAAAGCAGAAAAAAAATTTTCATCATCTTAATGACCACCTGGCCAGGAAATATCAACACATGCTAACATTAGATAAATGTAAAGGAAAAGGATTACAATCTGTGTAGACAAAGCTAGATGCGGTTAACAGTCAATTAAGTTGATTATTTAGAATATAAAATTAGATAAAGACAACTTATACCTAAAAGCCTATTTGTAGTGCTACCCTTTTAGTTGAAAAATAAAATAACACTGACACGTATGTAAAACAAGGAAAATGGAAGTCCATAGTAATGAATCAATTATGAGACAGGAAACTTTCCCACTCTGTACGTTTTTTCTCTGATTAACAAAACCAGAGACTACTCTAAACAACAGAATCTTTGTCTGCTTTCATTTTTTTACATAAGGCAAATGTGAATTTAATTTTGCAAGAATGAATCCTTGTCATACATATGTAAAAAGAAAATACAAAATTTCTCAGAACTGAATGATCAAATGATCATTAGAACACCTACCGGAGAGATGCCAGATAACCACTTGGTAACAACTGCAATATCCTGCCGCCACTCATGCTCACGCTGCCAGCAGCTTGCATCACGCACCAAATTAGCAGAACCCTGGGGCGAAAAGGTTAGGTACAAGACGGATAAGAATTTTTGACCAATTTATGATCAAATTCCATCAGGTAATACAAGAATAAAATATAATCACCAATATAATGTCTGAAAAATACAAAAATCACAAAGTAAAAGATGACAATTTCCATTGAGAACTTGTGAAGACTTGTACATTTGATGAAAGCAATGTGACAAGCTAGCTTACTTGAGAAGGTTGAGTCCAGATGGTTATCCTCCCATGAAAATTAGCTATCAGTAAGGCACGAGGGCAAGAAGTTGGGGACCATTCAATAAACTGAACAGAATCACGAGGAGAATCTGCAGAGGAATTTTATGCAACTCCGTAAGATTTTGAAGGATATAACTCGACATGACTGAAACGAAATAATGCATTGACATAAAAAGCATGCACCAATTACATAGCTGGCATACATTTGCAAATAGCAGATGAATGCAACATGTGTCACATACATTAGTATCATATCCAGATTTGATTTACCTATCAACAGAAATTTTTTGTACAAATCAATGCAATGATAGTGTTAAAACAATTTATATGAGTAGTGAATCCAACACAAGCTGATCATTATGCTTAAAGTTGACTTGATTCACATCACAAAATTATGGTGACAATTTCAAATTGCATCTCAATTCAACAATTATGCCTGTCACAACTAGTTTCATCCTATACCATCAAAAAAAGTGATCTAGACAATAAGAAACGTAATCACATAATTCTAACAATTTGATTAACCAATAAAAGTAGCAAGATTATCAAATTACCTGCTATCACATTGAATACTGCACATTCAGTTGGGCGCTCAGGTATAACAATATGTATGGGGATCCAAAATGGTGGGTTTGCATTGGAGCTACAATTGCAAAATATTCTATCAGACTATAAGTCTTACAAACAATAGCAGTTCCTACAAATGTAGGAAACAGAACGAAACAAAAGCTCAAATTCATGTTTAGCTCATTTGCTTGTAGCAGCACGAGATAAACATATAAAAACATGCACAAATTTTCAAAAGTAATTTAGATAAGTGCTCTCCAATTTTTTGCAATCTTCATAAGAGAATGGTCCATAGTCAGAACTAGAGTTAAAAAAGGTGAAACCTTGGTAAATAGAGAAAATACAAGAAGAATTATGAGGACTGAAAAATTTAAGGGTATTGGCGTGGCAGAAGATGACAGGGGGATCTGGTCGTATGCAGAAGCAGGATTGAAGTGGGGAAACCCAAACATCAAAGGAGAATGGTTTATAATCAGATATAGAACTCTCTTCAGGAGCAAATTTCCAGTAATAGGCATTTCTGAAAGCATAAGAGAACACTAGAGAGGAAGGGAGGGAGGGAGGGAGGGAAAGAAGGCCCATTATTGTTAGCTTCCGTTAAAACAATTACATTCAATAAGTGTAAATATGATATTGGAAGAGAGTTAAATGGACAAACAATGTTCAATTGATACAAAATTTGGGTATCAACTCTTCAACACATTAGCATAGTGATGGTATTTGGAAGCGACTATTAAAAGAAATATATAGCAACGTCAGTTCAAACTAAACCACACTCACCTTGGAATTCTCGCACAGGTTTCTGATGCACATGCTATAGCATTCAACTTCCCACACCAAGCAACAGCGCTGAAAAGAACAACAGTCGAATATGAACCAGAAGTAGGAAAACAATTTAACAAGCAATTAAACCAAGGTAAAAATAACACACCAATCTGATATCACATGTATAGAAGCTAATCACCAAGTGACGGTCATGCTAGAATACCGAAGCTATGATGCAAAAGGAACAAGTTTTACCTACTCTAACACAAACATGTACCAAAATAACTCAAGTTCAATCAAATTTAACCAGAATCAAAACCAATAGACAAACACCGAATCGAAAATTAACCTAAAAATCCAGTACCTAAAATTGCGACAGAGCTCAGGGACGCTCATTTTATGCAGCAAATTAGAGCGAGGCTGTTTAAGCCTGATACAAAACACAGTAGCAGGACTAACAGAATCTTCTTCCATAGGATCGTCAGGTTGCCCAACACTTTCTTCTTCCTCAACTTCTTCTTCTTCTACTGCAACTTGTTCTTCGGGCTCGCCGGCGGCGGGTTTATCAGAGCCGGCAGCAGCCTTGGCGACAATTTCAAGAGAATGGCCCACAGTCTCTTCGTCCTGGTCCTTAATTCCGGCTCCCGAGCCCACAATTTGTTGCTGTTGCTGTTGAAATTGTTGATTATTCATTTGTCAAATTAAAAACCCTAACCTGTATATATATAAAAATATATATATAAATATATATATATATAAATAGTTATAGAAAGAGAAAGAAAGTTTAAATGAATCTTTTTAAGTGGTGCAAAAGTCGCAATTGAGGGCGACAGGTCTCACTATTCAGAAAGGAGAGAGGGAGTGGGGTTAGTGTGCTTCTGAGTGGATAAAAGGGAACCAATTTTGGATTTCCCTTTTTTTAGGGTTTTTTGTTGAATGACTCAGTAGCAGACATGGCAATGTCAATGCGTGCGGTCATCAGATTCCAGGTGGTGGTACTCTTCTTATTACCGCTTCTATATATATCCACCTTTCCCCCCTGGATGATTCTTCTTTTTTTTTTTTTTCTTTATTTTAATCATTTATCAATCTCCCTAACTTAATTTTATTTATCATTTTCTCTCCACTTTTTATTATGACACATGAAAATATTTATATATTAAAAATTTATAAAATACAATTTATTTATCAAAATTTTTATAAATTAAAAAAGATAAACTTTTTTAAATCTTATTAATCAAATAAATATAATTTTAAAAATAAATAAATTTTAATTAAATCAATTCAATTTACTTTTCATGATTAAAATATTTAACGTGAAATAAACTTATATGATTTAGTTTAATTATAAAATTAAAAAGATTGAATTCATGTTTTAATAGTTTATTTTTTCAATTTCATATTAATCAAATTAATTTGAAAATAATCAATACCTTAATAATATTCTAACCAACAAATCTAGTTAATCCATAAATTGACATTATAAAAACAAGTTTGGATGGATATGAATTTAATTTGATAAAATTTTATTTAATCTATTTAATTTTATAAATTAATTTAATTAAAAATTTATAAATTAATTTATTAATTTATATAAAAATTATTTATAATCATTTAATATAAAATTTATATAATTTATGAATATATAAATATATTTTTCATTTAATGATTAATATAAAATTACAAATATTAATAAAATATAATATTTTTATTAATTATATTTTTATTTTTTAATATTTTATAATTTATATATATTAGATTTATTTAAGATTCTATGGAAAAGCATTGGTATGGATTGATTTATATTATCCAGGTTTTGGACTAAATTGATAATAATAAATTAATTCATAATCAAATTAGTAATTTTAGAAAAATATAGGGGTCAGATTAAACATTAAGCCCATCAACAAACATTAAACGGCCACCTTCCTTCTTCTTTTCGTCTATCTCCTTGACCTCCACCAATCTCTCATCTTACTAAAAAGACTGCATTTTTTTAATTTCCCAAAAAGCCCTTATTTTTTCCCTTAATGCCAAATCCATACCTAATTTCTTGAAGATCGCCAAAAAAAATGATCGTTAGAACTTACGGTCGCCGGAACCGAAGCCTAACAAGCGCGTACTCCGATTCAGTTGACGAAGACGACGTCGTTCCTGACGATTCTTTTAGAGATTCCTTTTCACTATCTCAAGAAAACTCATCTCAAGATCTGTATGGTCTACCTTTCTCTTCTCAAGATTCTTCATCTCTCTGGCCATCTTCTCTGAATAACGATCCTTACAATTTCGATAATTCTTCGAATGATTTCGGCAACGGCGTTGTTTCAAGAAAATCCAAGAAACGAAGAAATGGGAAATTTGAGAAACCCAATAGCAAGAATAGCAGTAATTACCATCGTGGCAGTAAAGATGCTAACTCTAGGGTTTTTGGTCCGGTGACTTCTACTTTAATGGAGGCACAAGAGTTTGGAGAGATGATGGAACATGTTGATGAAGTTAATTTTGCTCTTGATGGGTTAAAGAAAGGTCAACCTGCTAGGATTAAGAGGGCTAGCTTACTGTCTCTTTTGTCGATTTGTAGCACTGTGCAGCAAAGACGGCTTTTAAGAGCTCAAGGGTATCTGGGTTTTATTCAAAATTTAAATTTTCTGGATGGGTTTTGTGTAATTTTTGTTAAGTTGGAAGTTAATTGCTGTTAGCTAAAATTTTCAAGATTAACGTGCATTTGCATTTGAATTATTTATAAGAGCTTAGATTTTGTTGAACTTTGAAAAATTTATAAGAGCTGGGCATTTGATTTTCAAGATTTTAGTCACCGGTTGGCGCATTTGCAATTCGGAATACTTGTGGATATTGGAGAAGGATTTCAAGTTATTTGATTCAATTATTGTGAATTTAAGATGGTGACCTATACATAGAAGATATTTTTCTTGTTCTCTATATATATGCAGAAAATAATCATAGTGATTAGTGCTCTAGACTTCTGAAGTTTCCTGCTTTTGTCAGGTTAGCAACGACGATCATCGATGCTATATTGGGTCTCAACTTAGATGATTCATCCAGCAATCTGGCTGCTGCAACTCTTTTCTATGTTTTGACTGGCGAAGTAAGTTGTTGTTACTTTTTTTTGCCTCCCCCCTCTCATAAATTTAGTAAAGCTTAAGGTTGAGTTCTAAGCGTTTCGTCAGGGTCGAATTTAATAGACCTCGAAAGTCGTTTTTGCCCCCCTGCAATGTGTTCCAGATGCAGGAGATTATGAGAAAGTTCAATTTTGCAATTTCAGGGTCAAGATGATCACCTTTTGGAATCAACAAATAGCATTCATTTTCTAATTAAATTGTTGAAATCAGTCCCTTCTACTGCTTCAGAAAAGAAAGCTCCAAATATTGGCAGTAAGCTCTTGGCATTGCGCAAAGATTCAGACAATTTAAGAGATACTGCCAAACAGGTAGATACCGTTTCTACTTCTATTGCTGCGAAAGTTCTTGAGATTCTTGTTACCTGCAAGGACATTAAGTCAAAATGTGAGGATAATAGTGGATTGGAGAGGCCAGAATTGAGCCCCAAATGGATTGTCTTGTTGATAATGGAGAAAGCTTGCTTGTCTAAGATTTCTTTGGAAGGTATTCTAAATAAATCTCTTTATGCCATATGCACGAGAAGATGTTTCTTGACTTCTATTTTATTATAAGGTCATTGCGTTGATAAACTTTCATGCTGTTGATCAACCGATACCATTTAAATACAGTCAATCTGACATTATCTAATTACGTGGCCTGCATTTTTCAGATACATCTGGCATGATGAGGAAGACAGGAGGAAACTTTAAGGAGAAGTTACGAGAACTTGGAGTTCTTGATGCTGTATACGAGGTTACCATGAAATGTCACTCTACCATGGAGGTGTGAACTTGTATGTCTATTTATTCTCATTATTGTTATTCTTTAATATCGGAAATCTCTCTGAGGAAATTAGAGTTCAAGTTACTTGCAGTCGATCATAACATTTTGTTTTATTCCCTATTTCACGCCAGTTGAGCATATGAGAAATTAGGGCCAACTTATAGCTGAAAATTCTACCTATTCGTTTTCGAGCTAATAGGGTTGTTGAATCAACCATCAGACAGTATTTGCATCAGAAGACGTGCTGAAGCATCTTATCCTATTCCCCTCTCATCTTAAATATTATAAATTTCAGCAGTAATGCGAATTGTTTCATCTGCTTCTACTGTTTGCTATGTAGTGTTGCACTGATATCAGTCCTTGTCTCCTCTATCATTAATTCATAATCTTTTGTGCCACTTAATTGAGCTGTTATATGAGATAGTGTGGAAAAATTTTTATCCGTTTAATTTGCACGAGAAGCTGACTTATGAACATGTTAAATTATGTACAGAGTTGGATAGAAAATGGTTCCCCTACCATTCAGTATGCAAAAGATGGCTCACGCCTGCAGAGCCTGATGCTACTTCTAAAATGTTTGAAAATCATGGAAAATGCTACATTCCTAAGTAAAGATAATCAGGTACTTCTGAATTTAATGTCCTTGTTAAATTTCACCTTTTCATTCTTCTTCCCATTGCTGATAGAATTTAATTGATGTTTGAAGCTGAAATACTGATTCTTGGTTCACATTTTTAATGTAGAGCCATTTGCTTGAAATGAAAGGAAATTTGGATTCTTATGGATGCCGGCTTTCTTTTACAAAACTTATCATAAGTATCATCAAGATTCTATCAGGTAACTTTTCTTCTCTGCTTTTGCATCTTTTGCGGGTCTATGATGGAATTTAATGTGGTTTGCATTATGAAAGTCGATTGCCTGAAATTTTAGGTTGTCATCTACTTAAAAGTTCGGGTACAGCATCTGATGATACAAAGCTTTGCGGTCTTTCTGATGGCAGCTATCACACATCTGGAATAGCTTTATTATCAGATGACAGAGGTATATGATTGCCATTATATCTCTGCAATATCAGTTTGTTTCCTCTAGATTCCTAATTACTTGCCCTTCATTTAAATTTGCAGTAGATAGCAATGAAATAATCTCTATCAGTTCTTCAACAAATTTAAGTTGTTCCGAGATGGCCTGCTTTGGAAAAAGCTTTAATAAATCTCTGAAGTGCAATTCCGAGTTCAGTTTCCCTTCTTCAAGTTCTGAAAATACCACTAGATTACTGAATGATGCTTGCCAGTTGAGGATGAGAATCAATTCTTCTACGTCAAGCTCGTGTAGTGGCACACTAAGAAGCTCTGATAGTGGAAATCCTTCTCCTAGTAATGGATTGAGGACAAAATTTGGGCTTCCGGATAGAACTAATTGCATAAAAAGTACCAAGTTCGACCTTCTAGAGGACAACCTTGATCCTTATGCGTTTGATGAAGATGATTTCCAGCCTTCAAAATGGGACATACTATCAGGAGAACAAATGAAATCCAGATCTCGAAATCATGGTGTAACCTCAGGAGTATTCAAAGATGGGTGTCAATATCAGCTAATGAGCCACGAAGAGCCATATATTGGTGAAAATTACCAGCCAAAATCAAGAAATGTGGAACTTGCTTCAGAGAAAAATTCTTTTCCCAATGCTTCTAACGAAGAAGAAGTAAGCCTTGTGGCAGATTGTCTTCTTACCGCTGTCAAGGTATTTTCTCTGATTCTCAGTGTAACCTTTAAATTTTGATTTGGCATTTTCTTGATGCATGGTCTTGGCAGGTTCTTATGAACTTAACAAACGACAACCCTATTGGTTGTAAACAAATTGCTACATGTGGAGGATTGGAAACGATGTGTTCTTTGATAGCTAGCCACTTCCCTTCATTCAGCTCACCTTCATCTTTTAGTGAGGTGAAAGAAGACACTTCAAGCATTGAACTGGAAAATCAGAATAATAATCACCTCTCTGATCAAGAGTTGGATTTCCTTGTTGCCATACTGGGCCTACTTGTGAACTTGGTTGAGAAGGACGGGCATAACAGGTTCATTTTCAAACCTATTGATGATGTTTCCTGCATTTTTCTATGAGCATTTTAAATGGTTGGATGATACTCGCTGCGTCTTTACCTTTCTACACTCAAGTTTTCCCCCCTCTGTTTAGCTTCTGGTTTGTGTTTCTATAAAAATTTGATATTATAGTTCTACATCTCAGAAAATTCTCTAGATTTCTTATTTGAAATTGTTGGAGAATCTCACACCATATGGAAAAGATGTGAAGAGTTTAAATGGTTTATAAGTGGATTGGATTGGCACTTAGCATAAGCTAATTGATTTTGTGCGAGATAGGTACCAACCCCATTTAGGGTCAAAGTTATGAGTTCCACCCCTTCATGTGAATAATAGCAGTTGTGATTTCTATTTGAAGCTAATGTTGTCCTTATTCTCTATTGAAAACTTATAGTGAGATTGACTGCAGGTCAAGGCTTGCAGCAACAACTGTTTTGGCACCTCGCTCGGAAGAGTTAGATGATGCTAGTGGCAGGGATGTAATTCCACTATTATGCTCTATCTTTCTGGCTAACCAAGGAGTGGGTGATGCATCTGAAGAAAGAAACACAATGACATGGGTGAGTTGCATTGTCATGAAATTTTCTTCCTGAACATGGTATTATGGAACTTTTAGTTGTGCTGGTCCAAAAATGATTCAGTGTGGGTGGATGTGCAAAGTACATTTTTGATTGGGATTGGCTTGATGAATTCTCTTTTTCAGTTGGAATATATTGAAGGATATTATCTTCTATATTTCTTGTCACTTCCTTTGTAACTACGGCAAAGAAGGTGAAGTATATGCTTACGTTATTGTGACTCCCAACATGTACGAAATGAGAACACTTCGGAGATTGATAATGATGACTGAACTATGCATTGTCATGTTCGACTCAAGACAGTAAATTGTTTTTTAGCATCTGAATAAGGCATGATATTGAATTTTTCAGGATGATGAGGCAGCCGTGCTTCAAGGAGAGAAAGAAGCTGAGAAAATGATTGTAGAAGCTTATGCAGCACTTCTGCTTGCATTCCTTTCAACAGAGAGGTTTCTATTTTTACTTTCACTGCCTTCACTTTTCTGTTTTTCGTTTACTATGGTTTGTTCTTCACCTCACTATCTTATTTTGGTTCCACAACAGTAAGTGCATACGTGATTCTATTGCCGATTGCCTTCCGAATCACAGTCTTAACATTCTCGTTCCTGTCTTGGAGAGATTTGTGGTATGCATTTGCTTTATATTTGATCATTACAGGCATATATTTCAAACCGTTATTAGTTAAACCGAAGGCAAGCTTTATGTTGGGCCTTTCGGATATCGCTTTTGGAAGGAAACTTTTTGACCATAAACGTTCTCTTTTTCCAGGCATTTCATGTGACCTTAAACATGATTTCACCAGAGACTCATACAGCCGTGAGTGAAGTAATTGAATCATGCCGGATACCATGAAAGCTCAACGTAAGCAAAGTTTGTACAGCTTCTCGCCTTGATTTCAGATAAACACCTGAATTCCTGCTTGCACACATTGCCATTATGGTCTAGCTGCCGCTCGAGTCGTATGTCACCTTCTTCCTTTCTCCTCCCTGTTTTAGGGCATTCTTTTTGTATTATGGAGGTAAAAGGCTTGTATACGAAAATCAAAATAGAGTCAGATTGTATCACTTCGTCCATCATCAATATAATACCTTTGTATTTTTTGCAATCTTTCATTCTTTCCTCTTAATGTTGGCGACAATACCATTACAGTATCATAATCCTCTCGCCTTGAAAAGACGAATAAACAAATTCTTTGTGCAACAACACAGCTTTTACAATAATACTTCTGCCGTCTGATTGGACCATGATAAAGCAATTCCAGGAGAATTACATTACAGTCTTAAAAGTGAATAATGGTCTTGCAAGTTTGTTATGGCTGTCCAGCAGCTTCTGCTTAGCCCCTAAGCAAAGGAATAGCCTTTTCCTCTTCCTTTTTCTTGCTTAATCCTCTGGTAGTGTGGTGTTTAATTCAAACATAACATATAACATATATTCTCATACCTATACAATTTTCATTCATATACGTTTATCTAAAAGCTCGTTAGAAAATAAATTTTCTCTAAAATCGATAATTACTTTTGATCTCATCAATCCAAATATCTTATAAAATACGGATTAAACATACATAAATCTAATTCATTATCTGTAAAAATAACACTGATCAGCAGTCAAAAATGTATTGTTATTTGATTTATTAATAGAATATTATAAGCATATGATGATGGGTGGAGTTTGATTAGTGGACAAGTCAGACTTCCATCAACCTTTTCAACCATTAAATTGATGTTTTTAATTAAAAATCAACGTTATCACGCCATTGAAAATACTCAAAACGTGTTCATTAAATAATTTAAAGATTAATTATCCGAGTTAGATTAAGTATTAGGCTAAAATGGTCATTTACTCTGCAAAACATTCTGTTCTTGTCTGGTTCAATAATGTGGAAAAAATGCATAATTAATAATAAAAAAAAAAAGAAGCCACTTTTACATTCCTAACAGAACCGCCCATGTTGGATTTCTGTTCTCATTTCCTTTTAATCACTTAAACTTGTAATTAATGATATTAATAATATTAATTAGTTGATTTAATTACTCACGTCATGCGTTTGTTCGTGACTTAATAATGCGCACGTGCCTCTCGTGGTCCTATTTTAAGTGAATTCTGTCCACTGGCTGAAATATTATTATTCCCCTCTTCTTTTATAGTTAATTAGCCATTATAATTAAAATCATCCCATAACAAAATTATTTTTAAATTTTAAAAATTTAATATAATATGATGAAAATTTAAAAGTTGAATAAAATAACAATTTTTTTGAAGTTTTAAAATTTATATAATGAAATTAATAAATAAATTAAAAAAATAATATTTATTTATATATATATTTGAATTAATTTAAATGAATGATGAAAATATATTAAGTTAATTAATGTAATCATTATATATTTGATGAGTTTATTTGATTATATAATATTAATATACTATTAAATATCTAAATAATTATTAATATATTATAGAAAATACAATTTATTTTTTATTATAATCCATTTAAATATTCGATTTCACTTATACATTAATTTAAGTTAATTTATTTTTTTATTACAATTATAATATATTATATTATTTATCAAACCAAAGCAATGGAATATAGTATGAGTGTGACAAGAAATAGATATTTTATGGGAGGCAATTTATACCACAACAAGCCCTAAATCATTGGTAGAATCTGATGTGCACCATCACACCTCCCTCTTTACAACTCATCCAGATCGCTCCACTTTCCACGGCTCCATTACCATACACGTGTCATTAACCCACTTTCACCTTCACCACTAAGAAATTCCCATCTATTTGTATTCAGATTTTACAAGTTTATATTTTGTGTGTTGATTAGTATTCTTCTCATTCTTCAATCAAGAGAAATCTCGATTCTAATACGATACAATAATGATGTAATCCCACTTGTGTAATTCTTAAAAACCGAAAAAGCAAGGACTAGCCTGGCATATCCTTCTTTCTTCCTCTTTAAATATAAAACTGAGTGGGGAAGATGGGAGGAAATGGTACTATTGTATAGGTTATACAGGCTGCTCATTTCCATCTCTCTTTCCCTTCATCTAAAAGGCTATAATTTCTGTCGTTACTTTTGGCTTTCTTTGATCATTTATCTGAATTTTGAGCCTATCTTTGTGGTTTGGTTTCCACTAATTCAAGAAATGGGGTTGAGTTATAAACAGGTTTCTAGTGATCATGGGATAAATTGGAGCCAGACTCTGTTGCAGGAACAATCCATGGATCAGTCGGCAAAACCTTCCACTGGAAGGCAGCAATTACAGCAGCAATCAGAGCCATTAAAGTGTCCACGGTGTGATTCAATGAACACCAAGTTCTGTTATTACAATAACTACAACAAATCTCAGCCTAGACATTTCTGTAAGTCTTGTAAACGACATTGGACTAAAGGTGGCACTCTCCGTAATGTTCCTGTTGGCGGTGGTCGGAAAAAAAAGGCACTGAAAACGTCCAAAACAACCGCAAAAGCCACCACCACAAGCACCATCAACGGGCATATCATTAACAGGGTTAATCCGCAGATGATAATTCAAGCTCAGCAGACAAACCAGGCTTATCCACTTCCAGCAGATACTATTTCTCAGCCATTAATCAGTCCAATATCTTCAATTTTCCATCAGAATTCTGCCATCTGCAACAATGGTAAAGATAGTTTATTTTCTAGTTCAAATCTGATCCTTCCTGAAAATCATGAACTGCACTTTCCTTATTCAAGTTCAAGCTCTTTCGACTCAGACCCATCGTCGGTTTCGACCTCCTTTCAATCCCCAGATATTTACAACTGCGGCGCCGTCGAGACAAGGGAAGATTCAATCATCACAGGCGTCATGCCTGCCACAAGCTGCAGTACGGTGACTCATGATCAGCTGGGGCAGATTACACGTGCAATGGACAGGAAAAGCTATTGGGATTGGGATGACATTGATAATTTTATCTCTAGTACTGATGTCAACATGCAATGGGATGATTCTGAGCTCATACCATAACCGTACCCTAACGATCAGAACTGTGCATAGATTCTTTTCTTCCTTTTTTTTTCGAAATTATGTAAGAACATATTTTGAATGTTTTATGTGATCCTATTTTTAAAAGATTTTGAGAATTTATATTATGAAATTAAAAAAATTAAATTTAAATCGTATTAATTTTTATATATAAGAAAGATTAATTTTTATACTAAGAAGATGCAATCATTCTTTCACATTCAAGAATCTTCTTCATCTTACATTTCCTAATAAAAATTATTAGAAAATTTTGAATTTTAATATTTAATATTGAAATAATTCTTTCTTGATTCAATTATAATATCATTCATATATTTTACATATGATTTTCTAGAATTTTCATAATTGCATACAATTATAATATTCATCAAAAATATTTATTTAAATCAAATTTAAATGAATTCTACTATTACATATTTGAAATAAATACATAAAATCCATATTAATATAAATTGAAACTGTAAAAATAAAATAAAGGGTAACAGAAATGGTTGATTATTAAGGATAGAAACTAATAGAATAGGGGCAATTTCTTTTTTTAGATTAAAAAAATTTTAAATAAATTTCCAGTTTGATGTGTTTTTTTGAATTTGCGATCTGGCAAAAGATGAGGTGTCACAAAAATAAACCACTACACCAGTGGGCAAGTACCTTTCCCATCACTTTTCCTATAACTAAATAATAATAATAATAATAATAAATAATACTCATAATAATAAATACGTAACTATTCCTAATATTATTATTATTAATACAAATATTACTAATATAATATAATATAATTTTAAATATTATATTATTATTATTATTAAAATTATTAACCATCTATTTTATAATCATTAAAATATTAAAATAGAAATTATTATTATTTATAATCTTAATTTCATAAATTATTATTAATAATTATATGTGATCATTTTTTCATTATTATAATATAATTATTTTATTTTATTTGTATGATAATTAATAATTAATAATGATGAAAAAATGATCAAATGTAATTATTAATAATAATTTATGAAATTAAGATTAGAAATAATAATAATTTATATTTTAATATTTTAATGATTATAAAATAGATAGTTAATAATGTTAATAATAATAATAATATAATATTTAAAATTATATTATATTAATAGTATTTATATTAATAATAATAATAATATTATTATTATTATTATTAGAAATAGTTATGTATTTAGTATTAATTATTATTATTATTATTATTATTATTATTTAGTTATGGGAGAGTACTTACCAGCAGGGATCTTTTGTATATATATATATTTTTTATTTTTTGCCACATGATTTATTTTTATGACATGTTATTTAGTCGTGAGTTAAAGTGGTGACTAATTTTAAAAATACATTAAATTTTGAAATTTTTTTAACCAAAATGGAAATTGGCCAAAGGAATAGAATAGAGGGGAGGAGTTGGTTATGATGCGACTACACTATATGTGGCAGTTGATTCTATGCATCCACGCCTCGTCTAAATGCATATATCTTCCAAAAATATCTTAATTACGAATTATATCCGTTTATTTATAATTTTAATGTTTAAATTAATAAACATATATGAATTATATAAAAAATTATATATATATATATTTTATCATAAAATCTTTGTGATAAATGTAAGATAATGACAATACATTATTAATATTATAATATTAAAATCAAATAAATCAGTTGACATGATTAAGGGTGGATTATGAATCAACCCCACTAACAAATGGATGTGTCGGCATTTCCATCTTCATTGTAATTTAGGATTTTAAAATATTATAATTTATTGATTAGATCTAGAAAAAAGAATAAAATTTTTTAGAAATTCCATTTATTTTGGTATTCATAAATTAGTTATCAAAAATATGTTAAATCAACAAATGAATAATATATTTAATTAAAATTTGAATTATTAACGGATAATCTTGTTTTGATTAGTCTACTCATAATTTCAATTTCATGCATGTCGGGAAAATTCAGAAAACTAAATCACAGAGAGCCTGAAATCGGGAAAGAATCTGTCATCAGCATTCAGCAAAATCTGTCGTCTTCTAAAAAATGAATTACTTGTCGTTTGTATCGGATTTTTCTTTGAACATGTTGTTGCTTAATTGCCTTGAATTTCATGGCCAATTCATCATAATCTGGAAGTTTTGGATGCACATGGCTACTGGATGATATTGAACTTGCTTTGGATTTCTGATCCTGACAAACTATGATGCTGCAATTACCTGTCTTCCCAACTTTCTCCGCCTCCTGACATGATTCCAGGATATTTGATTCGGCTTTTGCCTTCAATGGATGATTGTAAGAATTGAACAGAAATATTCTCTTGTCTTTACTTGGCTGATTATCTTGTATTGATGAATTGAATTCTAGCTCTTTTATTTCTTCAGGATCGAAGATTGCTCTTGCTTCAGAATCTGTGTTTTCATCAGAATAGGCAGGTGAAAGCTTGTTTGACCCATAACTTTCTAAACTACTTTGGCTGTATGATTTTCTTGGCATCTTATCTGTTGATTTTTGCTTCCATTCATCTTGAATATGTTTTTCAGATTCTGATGAGATGAACGGTAAAACAGTCATACAAGCCTCTTCTTTGAATATGAACCCTTCCAAATGATGATCTTTACTATTTCCAGGAAACTGCAATTACAGAATTTCGAAGAATTCAGACCGAATAAAGAAGAAAGAACAGGTTGATAAAAGAGGGAATCAGAATTCAGAATACCTGCAAGAGATGAATTTTCATCAGGTTGTCGTACCCAAACTGCCATGGGGAGAAAATGTACTCCTTGGCAATTCCAA
The DNA here is from genome assembly GCA_948192965.1 of Dalechampia spathulata. Taxonomy (NCBI): domain Eukaryota; kingdom Viridiplantae; phylum Streptophyta; class Magnoliopsida; order Malpighiales; family Euphorbiaceae; genus Dalechampia; species Dalechampia spathulata. The sequence continues at coordinate 71,635 of CANYBF010647579.1, forward strand.
TGATCAGTTTCAGTTTCACATCATCAGGAATGGATTCTATACAGAGTTTCTCCAGGATCTAAGCAAGCAAAAGAGTTCCAGAATAAAAGGCTGGAGAAGAAGAAGAAAGCTTGAAAAGTTTTAACACAATTTGCCGACCTCATGATGGGCAAGGTTGTCAGGTTGCAAAGCAGCTGCAACTTGTGGGAATTTTTTCCCATAGCGCTCGCCAAACAGATTTCTGATAGTTTGTAGCTCAGGCAGATCCCCACACCATGGAGCAGCAACTATCAAAGTTGAAATTGCTTCTCTAATATCGTCAGGACAGTCCCTGGAAGCATAACATAACTTGATTGAATACATATTCCAGATTTACAATACAGTTATATATATATAGAACCATACTTGTATCTGCGTATGTAACGGAATCGTATGGTGATAAATTCACAATAATTGCCCAGCAATTCATATGCTTCCAATAAACTCTGGTCTCTAAACAGCTGCTCAGCCTGATAATTTTGAAAAGAACCAATAAGATCATCTGGAAAAGAAAGAAATTCAAGGTCAATCTACATCAGACTTGACAACCGATCCAAATCTTAATTTACAATCTTAGTGTCAACATTTACGATTTCCATTCACCGGATTATGCAGGAAAGAAGCAATCTTGATGGTTGGAAATATACTTATGTTATAGCTTGGAAATGATAGAAACTTGTCCATTCCAGGGAAGAAGAAGACATGGAAATGTATACCAAGGCAAAAGCACGTTCATGGCGACCAATCTTGAGAAGCTGAGCAATGTCTTCACGTAATTGCCTGACAATTACGTATCTCTTACTCTTTAATAATTGAAGGCGACAACGAAGAAGATTAAGCAACTTTTTACTGCAAATTAACGTAAAGAAAATAATAGTAATAATAATTCATTAATCAAAGAGATGACAGCAAGTCCAAAATGTTCAAAAATGGGATGAGAACTTGTATGGTGTGTTACCATTTTGAAGCTTTTCTCCACCCAAATAGAAGACCAAGCATCTTGACTTTAACTAGGTGGAGAAAGATGGAAGATAAGAAAGATTAAGGAATGATTAGTGGAGAAGAGGAAGTGGGTTTACTCAAGCTAAATGGTGATTAATAGTTAATTAATTAGCTTGTAATTTCGGAAGAGTGGCGGATTGTGGTGGGAAATGGGCGGCGGTTTTGCTGAAAGCCAACTGCCCATCCCACTTTCTGGTCAGTTCATTTAAGGTCAGTTAAAATAATTTTGATGGATGCTTTTACATCAATGTATTAAAATATTATTGATGAATATCATTTGTATATTAAATCAATCATTTAAATATTTATATTTCGATAATCTGATTTAACATTTTCATAAAAAGATATTTACGATTTCTAGCTATAATGATTTTTTTCTTAATAAAAAATATTTAAATGATTTAACTATTCCAAATGATAAACTAAAATAGAATACACCAATAATCCTATAATGATTTTAATCAATCAATAACTAAAGAAAAGATTGATTTACATATATATATATACACACACATATATACATAATAATTATATATATATAATGTAATGTCTGAAATGATACCAATATAATATAACTATAAAATACTTATTGTAATAGCAATCAAGTGACTATCGGAAAAGAGAAGGTAATATAAGAAAATGAGACAATTCAGTCACTCGAACACTTGCATATGCTAGAAAATTAGCATGAATGTTTTTTCATATAACCTCATGGATATATACACACACATACATACATATATGTATGGATATATAAACTCAAGGCAGGCATGGATAAAAATCCTAATTCCTAAAAGAATATTTTTTTGGGCAAAAAAAAGGAAATAGTTCATAGTGGCCATTTTATGCAATAATTTCACTTGATTTTTGCCTTACCATGATGTTTGCATATAATATAATATATATTATAATTTGGGTATTTTTCTTTTTTCCTTTTTTTCTTGTTTATGGGGATGTTTTCTTTTTCAAGAAGTTAATGCATGTTGGTGAGGATCGGTCTCTATTTCATGAGCCAACTCTCTCGTCAGCTTGTCAGCACGATCATCATGTCCGCCGGCAAATGTGTAGACTTTGAATGCAAATTGGAAAGCCCTCCATAGCATTTTAGAGTTAACCTTTTGGCCTTCTGATGCTTTTGCTTCTCTGCATTCCTGAAATAAAACCAACAGATAAACATTCATCTCGATGATATATTCTTCACCCACATAAATTAATTTAATCCGAAGATGATCAGTTCGAGATTTGAAAGATTTCATCGATCAAGTTCTTCTGCATGGATTGCTCCATTTGTAGATAAAAGGTCAAAGATATACTTGCCTTGAGTGCCAGTTCTATGCAGTTAGAGGAAACATCCACCATTGATTCTTTGATTTGGACTAGAACATGGAAGTCAAACTCAATGTTGTGACCTTGAAATTTCTTGGATTCCTCATCTTTGGTTCTCTCCAAGTTATCCACTTCTCCTTTGATCTGTAGGTTTTATATTCATGAAGACAATTAACTTAATGCAGGCTTATGATGAAACTGTGCTAGAATCTGGAAAACTTGCCTTGTTGAAGTAACATTCAGTCTTGTCAAGAAGTTTCGCTAAAGGGGTCTCTATTTTCCAATTCAGTAATTCAGAAAGTATTCCACTCAATTTTGAACACAGGGAAGCTGCAGTCCTCAAAGCTTCCAATTTTTTTTGTGGGAAACCTTCAAATCTTGCAAGTACCTGAGAAAATGTTGGAATTGGTGTTTAATTGCGGCATGGAATATATGGGTTATGAAAAACAGGGGGCATGATCTTGATTCTGAGATAATCTTTTGTAAACCTGTGTTTCATCGGTTAAATGCTCAAGGACGGATTCAACTTGTCGGTGGAAGGTGATCAGCTCAGCCATGTCCTTAGTTTTGAAAGTGCTGATGGTCTTCTTCAGTTCTGTGATTGATTTTGAATATTTCTCAACGTCTTCTTCAATCTGTTGGAAGTAGGCTGATCTGATATGCCAACAAAACAAAATTATTAGTAGAACTTGTAGATGAAGCATTTAGCGGGTAATAATAACGATAGAATTCTTCAAAGATTGCACCTTTTTGTCATTTCGGCAAGAGCATCAGCCATTCCTTGCTTGCCAGAAGTATTACTTGGGGCTGAATTCTTACGTACTTTGGATGATTTGGTGTTTTGATTTCCGCCTTCCAATTTACCCCTAAGAACCCGATACAGATTGCTCATTTGGCTTGATCTTCTCAGTTTAGTCTGCGCTTTCTTAGGGCGTAAGGATTTTGCTGCTCCAGGTGGAGGAGGTGGTGGGGCAGCCCCGTTTGCGAGAGGCATGGGTGCTGGTGGTGGCAATGGCATGGATCTTTTGGAAGACACCCCGGCAGGTGGCGGTGGAGGCGGTGCTGCGGCTGCTGGTGGAGGTGGTGGCAGCGGCTGTGCAACTGTTCCTGATGTGATGGGTGGTGGTGGTGGAGGAGGCGGTGAGGTGTTACTAGGCTCAGAAGTAAGTGATGGAGGAGGCGGTGATATATTACAAGGCTCCGGCGTAATTGGTGGTGGTGGTGCAGGTGGTTTTTGTTGAAGAGATGGCAGTGGCAATGTGGCACCTGCTGGTACTACATTAAAGTGCAACATTGGTGGTGGCGGCGGATTAGACAATTGTAATGCAAGAGTTGATAGTGGCAATGGGGCACCTGCTGCTACTACATTTTTCTGCAGCGCCGCCGGTGGTGGCGGCGGTGGCGGCGGTGGTTTAGACAGTTGTTCAACAGATGGTAGTGGCAATGGGGCACCTTCTGCTACAACATTAGGCTGCGAAATCGGGGGTGACGGTGGAGACAGTTGTGGGGATATTGATCGTTGATCTTTCACAATTGGTCGAGAAGGTGGTAGCGGTGGAGGAGGAGGTGGTGGCAACGGTGCTGCTTGTTTGGCTTCTGGTACCTGCGGTGGTAATGAAGCAGAAACAGGCGGTGGGGCTGGTTCAACATTTGGTGACATCGGCAAATCTTCGGCATCATTTCTTGCCGTGTCTGGAACTGCCGATGCATGCCCGATGCTGCTACCTCCAGAGTCATCAATTTTTCTAGCTTTTGCTACATCAGAACTGATGGCTGATTCCATATCAAACATCAAATCCTCATCCGAACTATTCCGGTTGGAGGGTTTGCTCTCAACTTCCATTTCAGCCATTGACTCTTCGCCTGCATTGTTGTTCACATTCAAGGTGGTGTTATTTTCTCGAGCTCCAGAATTTGGAGGCATATAGAATGATAGGCGTTTTACGTCGATTGGGTTCAGTTTCCCCACCGCCTGAAATCTCAAAGATCGGAGAAGAGGCGACGAGCAAGAAACATTTGGATATTCATCAGAACCTAAAAACTGTGGAAGAACAGACGTTGGCGTGACGGGAGAACCGCAATATGAAGGGCTATTGCTATTGCTTCCCGAATAGTAGCCCATCAAAACTTTGCCAAATGCACTATCTGTTTGATCTTCATGATTCTGGTCATCTTCATCCATCATGTCAAACTTCTGTTTTGCAGTCCTGATTATACAATTCAGTGTCGAGAGGGCCTTTTCAACTGCCAACAGCAATCCATCAGTATCATCAGAATCAGTCAAGAAACGAAGAACCAACAAAAGGGTTAACAAAGGGTGATATTTCTGACAACATCCTGTAAAAATAATGATATACCAAGTTTTTCAGATGTGAGTTTTTCATTAGTGTGAAACATGTCGAATGTCACTTTATCCATCCAGTCGTGGTTCTTCGTCCATAAATCTCCTATAGTTCTCAAAGCCTCGCAGAATAATACCAGAACCTGTATGAATACACACTCGAACAATCAACTCAAAAGCTTTCCGGGAAACAGAATCTAATATCTGACAATGAAGCAATAAGAATGGAGAAACCTTGTCGATGGATGCTTCTTTAAGTTCTGACAAATGGCTTTTGGATATGATTTCAGGTTGGAACTTGTAGAGATCTTTAATGGTTATCGCAACCAGCTGCACAAGTCCAAATGAATAGCTTGAGATTCAACATATCACTGTCGAATGCATGTATATATAATTGTGGCAAAGAGGAAGAAGAAAAAATTTCTGTTACTTCGTTGATGCTTTCAGTGCCATCACAAGCCGGCAGATCGATAATGTCTCTGAAAGTAAAGACCTTCCTTCTAAGTTCCATCATCAGGACGAAATTGCCACTGCATCGACGAGAACGTTCCATCTTCGGCCCTTTCATTTCTTTCTTCTGACTCTTGGCTAGATTCTTAGCCAGATGGGCGTGTTTCACGAGCTACAACAAATTACACTCATTTAAATATTTACATGACGCTATAAACATACTAATTATTTTCATGCCTCGAATCATTACAACTGTTGTTTGACAATTTTTCCAGGAAATTTTCATATAGCAACAGTTACGATCATATCTGGCAGGAAATTCAGGGACAATAAAACAAGATATAAAGACATGATTGAAGACCTGATGCAGGAACATGGCAAACATGAATACATAACAAGATTCTGACGTTCCTAACAAATCATGAAATATTTCTGAGAGATGGAACGGTACTTTCCAGAATAACAATCAGAAAATCATTCCAGGGTGAAAAGGAAGATGAAGAAGAAAAGGAAAGAGAGATACCTCGAATCTGGAGAGCTTGCGATGACCGAAAAGCAATGGCTTCAGACCGCAGAAACCACCAGAAGTCATAGTTTGGCAAGAAAACTAAAGGATTCATATAAAAAAACTCGACAGAGATGAAAGTGCTGCCGATGACTTAACCATGAAAAGATTAAAAAATAATATCTTCTTCGAACCAGAACCTGGAGGATTTTTTTTTTCTTCCTAACTTTTTTTGGTTGAATTTAATCAAAATAAATTTCTTTAAAAAAAGAAAGAAAAATTCAAAACAGAAAAGGGTTTTGTCCAACAACCATGAACGTGCCTGGCATTATCAGAATTCGGATTAAAACTTCGCTTTTTTTTTAAAAAAAAAAAAGAAAAATGGAGAAAATTTGGTCTCTGGAACTCCTCTGTGAGAGAGCCAAAGAGACGGAGAAAAGAGCCGGCCTTATTTAATTGTTAAAGTGTCTAGACATTAAAGGAAAGAATGAAAAGGGGGAGGTTTGTTTTTAAACTAATTCCAACTAATCACATGTAATTAAAAGGGTTAATTATGATTACCGCCAACTAATTAAAAATTGCAAACTACTATCTATGTTGAGGCTGTTTTTTTAATTATCTTGTTTCTAAATATATCAACAAACTTAACTATATTATCCTCTTAACTATTTCTTTCTTTGTCTATTAATATCTTCTTGCAGCTTTAAGATTTTTTTTTTATTATTATTTTAAAAAAACTCTTTTTCCGTTTGTCTTTAGGTCACTTATCCACCGTCGTTTTTAGCAACCAACCAACAAACCAACGGCGTCGTTTTGCCTTTATTTGTTGCTGTGAGGTCTGCAGCAGGGGAACGCATGCCAGCAGCTCTCCCAAGCTTAGCTTTTATCGTATTTATTTTATAAATATTAAGATTTGGGAAATAAGGAAACTCCTATAAGTAGAAATTAAACTAAAATAGTTGGCATAATTTCCATTACATATTTAATTTAAAAATAAAAATAAAAATGAAAATAGACCCTTTCCACAGGCGTGTGGGGGGATATATCACGTGTGGAAGAGACGCAGCTGACTAGCATAAAACGGCACACGTCCTACACTATTATTGCTAAAACTGAATTCAATTTTGTATAATTTGATTCTCCATTTAAAAAATGACAATATTTCATAAAATGGCATTATTTTATGTGACTTTGTAGATTCGATTTTGAATTGAAGTAATTCATTTAAAAATTGCATGCAATGAATGCATTCATTCATTCAAGTCCCATTCCCCATTCAGATTGGTATTTATTCACTCTATATATCATTAATTCGCTTTTGTTTTTTCCCTTTTTAATCAATTTCACTATGAAACAACAACATCCATCAATTAAGTTAAACTAATATTCAATTAACAATATTTTCATCTTTTCTTAACTCAATATATTTTATATAAAATAATTTATATAAATAAAATGAAATGATATAATTTTAATAAATCAAACCCAATAAGATATGTAAATCGCATTTTAATATTATATTATATCGAATTCAGAAAAAATTTTACTATCATAGCCGCATGTTTTGGAATTCATATTTGCATTGATGGGTTCAGAAAGACAGTTGAGTTCACATTACAAGGGGAAGCTTTTTATAGGTTTTAGATAATTTTCCACCAGCAGGATGTTAAGAAAAGTAGATGTGAGAGAGAGCAGGGGAAGAAGAAGAGCGACAAAAAAACTCTGTGAATATTTCAGCCTCCCATTTTAAACTAAATACGAGGATAACAAGAAAATCTGACGCGTTTGAAGGGTCTTGCAAATATCATATGACTCAATAACTCCCCTTTTGCTTTTATCCTTTACCATCACTTCATACAAATATTCGAATTCAAAATTATATGATATCTTTATGTAAAGAAAAATATATCGATAAAATTAGAATAAATTATAACATTTTAATTACTGGGAAGAAAAAGTTATAACATTTGGATTAATGGTACTTAATTTGTTTTATAACAAGTATTTTATATACCCTTGAAAGGATGTTTAATAAACGGTGAAATGAAGACTTTTATGAGGTATTAGTTGCTGGTCCAATTTAGAATTCCATGCCCTTGAACAGGAAGCAATTCAAGTCATTGAATCTCTCCTATATAAACACCTTATCAATTCCTTCCTTTTTCCGCTAATCAATCAAACATCCTCTTCAGATACCCCATTTCAATAAATAACCAACTTTTAAAATTATTTTTGTCATTATAATAACATATTTAGCCTCTTCAAGGAGCCATGCAAATGTTTGCTTCTGCATCTAGAAACCTGTCTCGTAAAGTCTTGCACTGCCATCACCTTGTCAATGCCCACAAATCCCAGGCAATTAAAATCAAACCAGCTTCTTCTGCTTGCGATATATTCATTACTCATCGAGGAATCGATACGAAACGAAACATTTCAGGTTTGCTTTATAATCATCTTTCAAGCTTAGGATTTAACCCTTTTCTGGACAGCAAGAAGATGAAACCTGGTGACAGGCTTTTTGATAAGATTGATTCCGCCATTACAGATTGTAAATTAGCTGTTGCTGTTCTTTCTCCACTTTACTGTGAATCTTACTTTTGCCTCCATGAATTGGCTTCCATCATGGAGGCCAAGAAAAAGGTGATTCCCATTTTCTGTGATGTGAAACCCTCTCAGCTTCTGGTTAAGGATAACGGAAGTCGGACATTACAGGAACTGCAAAGATTTAAAGATGCTATTCAAGAGGCTAAGTACACCGTTGGCCTTACATTTGACTCGCAAATCGGGTACGTAAATATCCCCGCTTCCTTCATTTTGCTTCTGCAATTTCATGAACTACCAGTCTGCCCAGATCGTAAAATTTCTAATACCCGTTTAAGTTCTGGAGTCTGAGACACTGTAAACACAAACCTTTCCACGCTTGTTAGAAAAGTAATCTTAAAGAAGACTATATATACGAGTCATGAGAAGGACGACATACTTCCTTTGCCATTGATGTTTAACAAGAACATCTTTATTTACGTTAGTTGTTTTGGTCTTTGGCAGGGACTGGTCCGAATTCTTGACCTTGGCGACGGACGCAATTATAAAGAACTTAATTGAGCTAGACATGGAAAAGAAATAACATTGTCTCCTCTCCTACCAACTGAAGACAATGAAGCATCTGTAACATGAACGTCACTCACTTTCTTCTTCTTCCTATTAATTCATGTATCATTAGTTTAATTAACGTTATTATAAATTGTGATTATAATAAAAAAAATTGAGTTTAACTAGTTAATTGATTTATTAAAAAAATTGTACTTGTGAAGACATCAGTTACGTATGAAATGTATTGATCCGATCCCTTCGTAATGTAATGCTGATTATGTTATTATTATTATTATTTTTTTCATGAGAAGGAGATATCTAGAGCACGTGTTACAGTATGAACATGTGACGAAATCTATAATCCAGAAATGACCAGATCCATAGATCGATATCACCATTAATTTGAATGCAATACTTCATTATCGTAATTCTTACATGTAATATTAATATATATATATATATATACTATTTTTAGATATTGTTTATTTACAATTTTAATTTTTGTTTTTAGTTTGCTAAATTTTTAAATAGATTGTTTTTTATTCATGCGGAATAATGACAGGGAAAGGAAGAATTTATGGAAAAAATGAGTTTTATAAAAATGAATATATTTTAAAAAAATGATTTTTAGATTTTAGAATCTGATTGAATTGAAGATATAAATAGTTGATTTATAATGTATAAAATTAACTTATATATGAAATATTAAGTATATATACATGATAATAGATGAAAGAGATGATGATTTGTTCTAATAACACATTATTTATATGAATATGACATTTTTAAAACACTTTGAGAATTTAATAATTAATAATTAATTTTGTGTATAGAATTTTTCAAATTCAATGATTTTATAAGATAATAGTAACTTTTTATTTTATAATATAATTTATTGCTAGATTTGAGGATTTAATGATTTATATATAAAAGGGATTGAAACTCTAAAACTTTAATTAATAACTAAAGGGTTATTATTATTTATATTAGATATATATGCTATACATATTTTAATCATTTATTTTATTAAAACATTAATCAATAAGAGTTGTATTCTTGATAATATAGTTTAATGAAGTTATGATCTAAGTAGGACCATATCCCATAATAAAATACATGAAAATTTCAAAAAATACATAAAATCAATATAGATTTAAAGATTTTAAAATCATAACACAGGGGGGTTACCATGATTGATGGGATGTGTGTTGTGAATTGGTGGTCGGGTTGAACGATGGTTAGAATTAGTTTTCCTCTCTTGGAATCGTTCAAATCGTTCCCCTTGAAATTCATATCATTTTGTCTACCTTAAAAAGTCGATTTTCTGATGTTACGTTGGACCGGTCCTCACTGGACCAACATGGTCTTATATAGCACCAATATGCACAATACCATGTCATGTTCATAAATTAATTATTATATCCTGTCAAACCACATTATTGTTTCATAACATCACTTAATAATTAATATTTTTTTTATTAAATATAATAGTAAATAAGAGATAAATCAAATGACTATGACCGCCACTTCCAAGCATGCCTACTCTTCCAAATATAGTTGAAAAAGTTATCCCCTTCTATTTATTTTATTTTATTTTATTTTTTAGCGATTAATATTAATTTAGTTGATGATCATCGTTATTAATTTATTTAATTAAATAGGATAAACTCAAATTTAATGATTTAAGCTGTTGATTTTAATGGTAATTATAAAATAATATGATAATATCAAAATAAAATAATATTTAACAATTAAACATTACATAAAAAAAAAACTAATTTTTATAGCTTTTAGAAGTTATCATTAATATTTTATATTTATTTTCAATATTTTTTACTATTATCATATATTTTAACTTTAATATAATATATAAATAATTATACATTAACATAAAATAATATCATTTTATATTAATATTAATTGATAATTTTGTTATTCAAAATATTTCATTCGATTTGATTGTTACCAATTTAATTTTTAATTTATTCAATTTAGTTTGATTTTTAATAATTTTAATTCGATTTTAATTTCATGAATTTAATTTTCAATTTATTTAATTCAATTTAAATTATTGATAAAAATTAATCAAATAACCTGATGCTTATCTCTACATTTTGATCACAAACAACAATAACAAAACAACCAATAATTCATATGATCAATGAATTTCACAAAATAAAATTTATTTATAAATTTTTTAAAAATATTGTTGATCGAAAATTAATTTTAGAGAATTAAAATAAACTATAAATAAAATTAATTAATAATTTATTTTTCATAAAATATTTCTAAACTCGTTTAGTTTTTATTTTTTGTGCAAAATATAAAATGGTCATTCATTGCTTCTTCAAGACAGTAGTTTCCAAATTTTAATTAATTTTCCTTTTTCAGAAAAAATGAAAATATTAATTTTCTTCCGCTTTAGAAAAGCAGGCGCAGGCCAAAAAAAAAAAGAGAGAAAAGCATCGTATTTCTGGGAAAATTTTAGATGGAGGCTAAAACCAAATCCTAACAACAATCATCTTATAGTTATTCGATTCTTATCCTTTCCTCTGGTTAGGGTTTATCATTTATTCCTTTTTCCATTTTTCTGGTGAGTATGAGTGAATTAATTTTAAGATCTTATCGAATGCTGACCTTTAACAAGAGGTTTCTGCTTTTTTCTTTTTATGTGTTTAAGTTTTGATTTTATCAGTTTGTTTGGATTCAGAGATAATCGGAGTCCTGGTTTTTTGCGGTGGTGATGATGCTGCTGCTGCTCATGCACTGATGTCACTGTTCTGGATTGTCATTCGTCAGCTTGCAGAGATCGAGGCAATGGTAACTACTTGACTTGATTTTCTTTTATTTTGTTGTGTTTATTTCAGTTTTCTTGACGATTTTAAAGTTGAATGTTGTAATTTGTAATTGTTACTGTTATCATCTGATCAATGTTCAGTTGCTTAATTTCGATGAGGTTGTTTGTGAAATGGAAACGATTATCTAGGTTTTTGGATCCCTTTGTTGCTTGCAGTGACACTAAGTGTGTGTTTGCGGTGCAATTTTTCCTATTCTGATTAGATTGTAGTAGTCTCGAATTTTGAAGTTTCTCAAATCAGAATGTATTTTGAATGATCATTTTTTATGTTTATCACACTAATAATCGTGCACAGGCTACTTCTAAAAAGGTGATTACGAGAGAAGAGTGGGAAAAGAGGCTAAATGATGTAAAGATTAGGAAAGAAGACATGAATAGATTGGTTATGAACTTTCTTGTCACGGAAGGTTATGTTGATGCTGCTGAGAAATTCCGCAAGGAGTCTGGAACTGAACGTATCCTTAGTTTTGCTTAGCTTTTTTTACATTTTTGTCTGATTATTGATTTCTTTGTTTTGATGCAATTTGGTGGCTTTGGACTGTGTGTGAATCATTGAATGTTGGTTTATTTTCTTATTGAGAGAAAGCAGATATTGATCTTGCAACAATAACTGATCGCATGGCTGTTAAGAAGGCTGTACAGAGTGGGAATGTGGAGGATGCAATTGAGAAAGTCAATGATTTAAATCCTGAGGTAGCATTCTCTATTTTGTTATGACAGACTTCTGCTACAGTAACTCTTGTTTGGCCTTTGAGCATTATAATACTTTCAAATTTCAGTTTCTCCAGAAGATGCTTATCTTTCCTTTTATCTTCCATGGATATGTTTGAGACATCTTCTATCCCTATGATTTGTGAAAGCTGAAAAGCTATGTTTGCATTCAATCATCATTTTGGGCCTTACAAGTTTTGTTGTGTGGTTTATCATCTGTAACTGGCAACTACATAGTAACATTGTTTCCTCTAATTCAACTTCTGTTTGCAGATATTGGATACAAATCCCCAACTGTTTTTCCATCTCCAACAACAGCGCTTGATAGAATTGATACGGAATGGTAAAGTAGAAGAAGCTTTGGAGTTTGCTCAGGAGGAGCTTGCTCCAAGGGGAGAAGAAAATGTAATTTCAGAATGATATTAACTTTTCCATGGCTATGTTGCATTTTAAGTTTGTCATTGATGTCTATCTTTTCAATGCAAGTGAACTCTCTCCCTCATTTGACTGATTTATTCTTGTTACGCCTTCATGTGGTGCTAATATTGGAGTAATGTGCATTTAATAGAGTTGTTCCTATGACCATGTCTAGTGTTTTGCTTTATGCCTTGAAAGACTATTCTTCCCCGCTTTTGAATAGGAACGTTAATGACTTTTCTTTTTTTGGACCAACTTTAATGACTATTTATGACTGAAACGTTGACTTTTTCTACAGCAAAGCTTTTTGGAAGAGTTGGAGAAGACGGTTGCCCTGTTGGCTTTTGAAGAGGTCACCAACTGCCCTGTTGGGGAACTTCTTGATATTTCACAACGTCTGAAGACAGCTAGTGAAGTGAATGCAGCTATCCTCACTAGTCAGAGTCATGAAAAAGGTTAGTTTGCTTGTTGTTTATAATATCCTATGTAATACTTTTAATAGTATTGTATGTCGCCGTTTATTATTGGTATTGTATTTAGTAAGAAGTTTTTAAGCCGCATAACTGTTTCAGTTAAAGGTTTGTTTCAGAGAGCTGTAAGATTGTTTTCTGACATGGAATATTAGTTTCAGTTGTAATATTTGGAACATCATTCGGTCCATACCTATTTGCAGTGTTGGTGCTTCCGAGTACCAGTTAATGGTTTTCTCCTTGCCTAATGGCTAATAATAACAAAACTAAAAATTGTCTTCTCATTCAAATCAGTGACCATGTTTATCATCATCATCATCATCATCTTGGGGGTGGATTCAGCGGTTGAAGTAGCTAAAGAGAAGAGTTCCTTTCTCACCTACCTTCAAGAATTCTAAAATGAATTTTGGAACCTCAAGAAAAATAGTGTTAACAGAAAGCAACTAACAAAGTGTGCGGTTAGAGCATTCTTTTTATTTGGGCAATACAAGTACCTTGCTGCATTCTGCGTTTTGCCATTTATATCTATAATAATTTTGGCTGCGCTACCATGTTTTTCTTTTCAGTTTGAGTTCGAGTTTCATTTGATAGAATCTTTGGTTATTTTTTACACCTATATGTAAAATGCATCATGTTTCACATACTGCATTACATGTAAAATAGTCAATTGACAATATTTTCAATTTGGCATCGATACAGATCCAAAGCTTCCAAGCTTGTTAAAAATGTTGATATGGGCTCAGAACCAACTTGACGAGAAAGCTGCTTATCCACGCATAAATGATCTATCTACTGCCATGCTTGAAGACCCAGCAGTTTGAAAGGCTATGAGGTCTTTTACAAGCTGTGGATTATCTTAGATTTTGAACATATAGAGTTCAACGCAATCATCAAATTTGTGTATTATTATCGCATAATGACTTTTAGAGCAGTTATTTGTTTGATCTTATATCAGAATTTGCTTGTGCTTATCTGTTCTCTTCTAAAGATGTTCAATGCTTCAACTTTGTGAAATTGATTTATCTATGCGGTTTGCTTCAGTTTAAAATTTCATGGACTCATTCTGGCACCTCACTTGGTTCATAAAAATCGATTCGTGTCACAATCATAAGACTTTTCAAAAGAATTTCTCCTAATCCAAAAATGAGAATTTGGTAAATCGACTCATGAAACTTCGCAATGTAAATTTGGTACTCCTCCTGTTCCGAAATGGTATTCTAAATCATCAAATACTAATTAGGGCTATTTATAACTTGGAAGAACGGTGATCAGAGATGTTGGTTGAATTTGCCAAATGCATTATATACAGCAGGCATTGCCTGTGAACTTGACCTTACTGCAGCCACATTTATGAATATTATTATGGTGGCATCATTCATGGCTAGGTTCAGGATTCTGGTGGACAATCAGTATGAGCCCCTTTCATATAAACTTAGGTCCATTTATTTTTAATTTTTAGATTTTTTTTGCACATTTTCTAAGTATTTTAATAAATCTTTTTTCTGTTTGTTTTCGAGGACATTGTAGAAGAAAGAGAGCAGCAGCTACGAGAAGATGAATCATTAATATTGTTTGATTAATTATAAATTATATTTCACATTTTGGTACTACTTTCGAATTAATTTCAGTTGTTAGATTTCATTTATATTATTTTTAATTTAATATTTTATCATTTAATTATTGCTTTTACTTGCTATTTTTAATTTTATAGGCTCTTTCTGGTACAAGCAGGTGAGTTGGGGATTGAGAGCTGAAATAGAATGGTTGGCAGATGAGTTCCTGGACAACTTGCTTCTTCATTTTTCTTTTTTATTTTCAATAAACCAGACAACATTTAGCAATTAATGTCTAACCTCCACAACTTATGAGACATAACAGAAATAGCAATTTAATGAAACTAAATGTTTTCTGTTTCTTCAACTTATTCAGCATTGCTCAAGATTCTACCCATACAACACATACCCATGTAGGCTTATTATTATTTCCGGCAACAACTTTGCCGTTTTTCACCTCATGTCCCCCTTGTCTACCGCCGCCCAAGTTGCAGGATCCGCCGTCATCGAAATTGAGAGCATAACTTGATGGATCATATTGGAACTTGATCTGTTGCTTGGTTCCATTCTTCTTCACAGCCTTCTTGACAGCTGATCTAGCTTTCCAAAATAGGCTCTTGCATTGCTTCTTGCTGAAACAATTCACCCATTCTGATTCCGATCCCTCAATCAAACCCATTTTCCACAGGCACAAAAATCTCAACTACCCAGAAACAATTTCTTCAAGATACAGCAACTAGAAGAAGATATGATAATAGAAAAGGAACAACAAAAAAGAAAAACCCAAAAAAGGCTTAAACTTTAGAAGAAAATGGAAACTAAAACGGATGGAGATAGAAAAGGAAAAAGGAAAAGGAAAAAGCTTTTTGGGTCTATAAAAGAAGCTGCTAAAAGCTTCAGTTGACAGTCTCAACAGCCAATTTCTGTTTTTGGCATTACATTGGGATGCTCAAATTCCACCATTTTCCTATTCAATTACTTGCTTTCTTGATGTTTTCCCGAGGCTTTTTTTTGGCTTCGCATGGTTTTTTCTTTTAACTGGCGTCGAATCCATAGTTGAAATTAAGGGGAAAAAAAGGGAAAAAGAAGGTTTGAAGAGTTAGTTTGGATTAGGTGCAGACTGGGTATTCCAGAAATCTGTTCAAGAGCTGAAATCTTGGGTTTGTTCATTAATGATGCTAAACTCATTCCAATTTGCATACAATGTTCCGACTTTTAAAATTTCACATCAAATTTGAGTTGATATTTTTATAGAATTTTTAATTGATCATAACGGAAGCTTTGGAATAGTTCCCATGCATAGATATGGCCATTCATGCAACGTTAAAATTGCAACAATTGATGCCTTCATAATTGCTTCTCCTTCTTTCCACTTTTTGCCTCATCTATACTTTTATGGGTTAAGAAGAAATAAACCTTTATTAAATTTTATTCTATGCTTATATTATATCAATGAGGATTGATCAAAGAAATGATTGATTTCACTTTCATAAATCATGATCGTGTGCCTAAAAATATAAAACAAATATAATTGCAATTTTTTTTAAAAATAATTAGTAATATATGAGTGACACTTAGTTATTAATAATTTATTTAATACAAGTAACAATTTTATTCAATACAACTTAGTAAATAATTTAGTTTGGAGGGTACATTGAAGAATACAAGAGAATCAAAACGACGTAGTATCCTTTGTGTACGATACTAATTACCATGGTTCCTTATACGGTATTTTCCTTCATTTAAACCCGTTTAAATTTATAATTGGTTAAATGGTTGACTAGCAGTGTACTTCTGATGTAGAGGATTAAAACCCCGCGCATGAGAATCTACCGTCTCAAATAACCACCGTAAAAGGGAGAACGTCGTACCTAGCAAGTTTACAGTTTATTCAGTTTTTTTTTTTCCCATTCTCTCTTTCAATTTTAAAGAAAACTGCAAAAGATAAAACAAGAAATGGGTTGTGTTCTGGGCAAAGAAATAGTTCGCAGAAAGAAAGAAGAAGAAGAAGAAGAAGAAGAAGAAGAAGAAGCAACGCCAAGTTCAGGTATCTTATCGCTAGTTCATGAAGAAAGCTTCGTTCTTTCTCTTTTCCGTTTCTATCTTTTATGTTTTCTTGAATGAATGTAAATTGTATCCTTCTGGGTACTCTTTTGTCAACAGTGAATTAGTTTCTGTCTACTTTACATTTGTCTTCAAGTGATCAAAATTAGGGCGAGATTCGTTTGGTTGGTCGTGTTGAAATGATGAAGTCTTTAAAGAATATGATCAAGTGAACCATTACGGAAAGAAAGCATTTTTCTTTTGTTGTTTTCTTTGGTTTCTCATGCAGGAGCATTTCTTTTCTTTCCCTTTTTGGATGGGCTTTTTTTTATGATTGCTTTGGTTTATGTTTATAGGAGGTGCTGCTTTGGTTTGTAGAATGGAACAACTACTTCTCGTCTTAAATCATACATATTTGTCCAGCGAGGCTTCTAAAGAATCAATAACCCAATGCAAGACATTTACATTTTGGCAAGTCCACCAAGCAACGCGTAATTTTGGACTAAAACATGTATTGGGTGAAAGAGATTTAGGCGGTAAGGTTTACAGAGGGTATTTGGATGAACAGGTACGAGTGTGTATATGCGGGTATGCATAAGTCCATTGATACATAAGTTTTAATCCCTTCTTGAGTTGGGTTTTTTGATTTTTGCTGTAGGATGTTGCTATTAAGTTCCTTGATATTCTTGATGGCGAACGAAGCACCAGGCATTTTGTCAATGAAGTTTCGGCTTTATGTCGAGCACGACACAACAATATCATCAGGTTGATTGGATTTTGCTGCCAGGGTGATCAGAGGATATTGGTTTATGAGCCCTTGCCGTTAAAATCATTAGAACAACGATTGTTTGGTACACAAGTTTCTTCGATATACCATTTTGAATCATCCTCGTTCATTTTGAATCTTGCTGACAAAAAAAGTCTGGCTCTTGCAGATATTCCAGCTGACGCGGAGCCCCTTGATTGGAGGACAAGAAAGAGAATTCTTGCTGGAATAGCAAGTGCTTTAGAGTACTTGCACGAAGAAATGGATCCACCCGTTCAACTTGGTGGTCTTACCAGCGCCAATATTTTGCTTGACAAAGAGTCTACTCCCAAATTAGCTTATTTTGGCCTGGCGACTGCTGCATCGCCGTCAGGAATGCAAGCAGACATGTATTCGTTCGGGATGGTTTTCGTGGAGATGTTAACTGGCAGTAGAGCAAATGATCTGACAAGCAATTTTCAACCTGACTACGATATAGCAAATTGGGTAAAAACAATTCTTTTCTATAATTTCCCTGTAATGCTATATTCCAGGTGGCTTCAAATTGATAAAATTTCTGAAACCAATTTGCAGGCTAGAAGGCTGATTAGAGAAAGTCTGGTGGATCCAAAACTGCAAGATTATTCTGAGCCTCAATTGCAGGTAATGCTCGATTTTGCTGCAGCCTGTCTTGTGAGGGAGCCTACGAAGCGGCCAACTGCATCAACTATCTCATGTACTATGAATCTTATGAAACTCGTTGACGCTTCCGGAAGGGAAAACTGATGGAATGAGATAGAAAACCTGAAATCTCCTCCTGGATTTAAGAAAGATGACGGAATGAACACCCTTATACTCTGTTTCATATATTTTTTGTGGGGGTGAAGATGGCAAACTGTATGGAAGATATAGTTCCACCCTCAGGATTCTTTTCCAGGATATTTTTGTCTCTTGTCCGTTTTTCTTTTTGCCCCGGTTAACATGTGCCTGGAATTCTAGCTGGCAAATCCCGCTTCCGTAGGATCCATTCTCTTTTCAACTGTACTAACACAAAATATATTCAGACCTTATAGATATTGATAAAAATACATATCATTTTGTTGAAAATATGTTTGATTTTAATAAAGTTAGAAAAGGATATTTATCATTTAAACAATACCATTTACATATTAAAAAAATTATGAGAAATTAATCAATATCGATATGAATTCAATTTATTATATAAGATTATAAATTTATTAATAATATAATAATATCCATCAATTTTTATTAAATATTAATTATTATTTATAATAACAATAAATATATATAATATTTAATAAAAATTAATATACATCATAATATTATTAATGATGATAGATTTAATTTATATAAGAATTTTTATTATGAATACATTGAAAAACATATGCAAAGAGAAATAAAACGACATAGTATCATTTAATGTACGATACCAACTAGCATTGTTCCGTGTACGGCATTTTCCCTTTTATTTTTAAAAAGGGATATTTTCCTTCATTGAACTCGTGAAATTTATAATTGGTTAGAGTTCGACTAGCAGTGTACTTGTGACGTAGATGAATAAAACCCAGCGCATGAGAATCAACGTATAAAAGCAATCGCTGCAAAAGAGAAAGAAGCTCGTACGTAGTAAGTTGGTAGTTATTTCAGTTTTTTTTTTCCTTTTCTTTTTCAATAAGAAGTTTAAAGAAAAGTGAAAAAGAAAACAAGAAATGGGTTGTACTCAAGGCAATGCAAGAGGTAGCAGAAAGGAAGAAGAATCAATGCCAAGTCCAGGTATCTTATCGCTAGTTCATGATGAAAGCCTTCTTTCTTTCTTTCTTTCTTTCCTTCCGTTTCTTCTCTTTTTTGTGTTTTCTTGAGAGGAATACTCCATAATGTGCAACATCTTTCTGGGTATTCGTCGTCAAGTGATCAACCATTGTATTCAGGGCAAGATTTGTGTGATTGATGATGTTGAGATGAGGAAGGTTTTAGAGATTATGATCAAGTGAACCATTAGGAAAAGAAGCTTTTTTTTTTCTTTTGGTTTCTCATTCAGAAGCATATCTTTGCTTTCCATTTTTCTATGATTGTTTTGGTTTTATGTTTATAGAGAGAACGGAGTCTTCTAGACTGCAACAACTACTTCTGGTCTTAAGGCATACATATTTGCCCGACGATGCTGCGAATGAATCAATAATCCAATGCAGAACATTTACATATCGGGATATTGAATCTGCATTTTTTTATTTTGGGCCAAAAAACGTCTTGGGTGAAAGAGATTTAGGCGGTAAGGTTTTCAGAGGGTATTTGAATAAACAGGTACGACTATATAAATATGCATGAGTTCATTGTTACGTAAATTTTGATCCAGAAATCCATTCTTGAATCTGGTCGTTTGATTTTTGACGTAGAATGTTGCTATTAAGTTCTCTAATATTCTTGACGGCGAACGAAGCACCAGACAGTTTGCAAATGAAGTCTCGACTTTATGTCGATCACAACACCGCAATATCATCAGGATGGTTGGATTTTGCTGCCAGGGTGATCAGAGGATATTGGTTTGTGAGCACTTGCCGCTAGGATCATTAGAACAACGATTGTTTGGTACACAAGTTTCTTTGTTATGCCATTTTGAATCATCCTCGTTCATTTTGAATCTTTCTGACAAAAAGGGTTTATTCTTTCCAGACATTCCACCTTACAGGGAGCCCCTTGATTGGAGAGCAAGAAAGATAATTCTTTCTGGAATAGCGAGTGGTTTAGAGTACTTACACGAGGAAATGGATCCACCCGTTCAACTTGGTGGTCTTACCAGCTCCAGTATTTTGCTTGACGAAGAGTTTACGCCCAAATTATCTTATTTTGGCTTGGTGAATCTTGCATCACCATCAGGAATGCAAGCAGACATTTATTCATTTGGGATGGTTTCTCTGGAGATTATAACTGGCAGAAGAGCAAATGATCTAACAAGGAATCATCAACCTGAGCAGGATCTAGCGAATTGGGTAAAACGGATTCATCACTATAATTTCCCTGTCATGCTATCTTCCAGGTGGTTTGGAATTGATAAAATATCTGAAATAAATTTGCAGACTAGAACTCTGATGAGAGAAAATATGGTGGATCCATCACTCGGAGAATATTCTCAGGATCAATTGCGGTTAATTCTTGATTTTGTTTCAACCTGTCTCTTGAACCAGCCTGAGAGGAGGCCTACTGCAAAAATTGTGTCTCGGGCTATAAATGTTATGACTCACAATGATCCTCTCTGGATTGACGACAGCTGATGGAATGAGATAGCAAACCTGAGTACATGTCATCTTGGATAGACAGAATGAAGCCGGCGGGGACTAAACAAACAAACGCCCTTAAACCTTTTTCATTCGATTTCATATGGTGGATATGGAAAACTGCATATAATATACAGTTCCACCCTCAGGATTCTTTTCCAGGATAATTCTGTCTCTTCCCTCTCTTTTTTCCCGGTGTCTGTGAACATGTGCCTGGAATTTCTCCCTGGTAAATGCCTCCTCTACAGGAGCCATATTTTCTCTTTTCAACTACTATCACAAATATTCAGAAAATCAGCAAATATCCTTAAGTATTTGAAAAATAAAAATAAAATAATTTAAGAGACATTTGTATTTATGTGGTTTGCTTGTTTAAGCAACAGCCATTCACATGCGTGGTTGGGATTTTTTCTAGAGGAATTTTTATTATTATAAATATATATAATAATTTAACAAAAATACTTAAATTAATAATATTTGAATTATTAACTTATTACTTTTGAGATATATAATTTAATTTAATTATATATATATTATTTATAAATTTCCATAAATATAAATATATAAAATGTAAATCTTTGCAATATTGTAATTTTATATTATTAATTCTATTAAAATTTAACTAAATTTATTCAATTTTATGGGTTCAATTGACTCTTCTCTATCATTTGAAAATCACAAAGTGATTTTATGTAAAATAAGGGCATTTCTGTCATTTGACAAAGAACAGAGCAGCACCACAAGAACGAATGATAATAGTTAGTAATACAACAATAATAGCAAAAAAGGAAGTTATGGTCTGAATATCTGAAATCGACCGTTTAGTCTTTATTTTTCTCATTTTTTTTTAAATTTATAAACTACAATCTCCATCACAGATTGCTATTTTTTGATTCTAGTTCTACTCTAGCTCTGTAACTAAATATTCTTATTTTACCAGAGGAATTCAATTCTTAGCTTCATGAAATGGCAAAGCGTGGATATAAGCTGCGTATCCTTTTTTTTTTCTTTTCTTTTTTTGTTAAATTGATGTAGTTATGCTGAGGTAACTCAGCTTGGATTTAGAAGCATTTTGATGTAATTTTTTAGGAATTTGGCTGTATTGATTTTTTTTTCCTGCTGAGCTCTCTCCTTTTGCTTTCTTTTTTTTTTTTTTTGAAGATTTAAGTTTTAGTTTTACTGATTTTTTTGTTTAACGTAAGGTTTGTAGATTCTGCAGCATACAAATATATAATCTCTGCTTGATTTTTGTTTGCTTATTTGATTTGCTCTTTTTTTTTTTTTTTTGAAAAAATGTGGAATTTCATCTCCTGATTCCTTTATCTGTTTGTTTATTTATGAAACTTGTCTTTGTCAGATTTTGGTGTTTCTGCTGATTTAATTAGCTGATGTTTATTGAACTTGATAGATTGCTTTTTCACTATTCTTTTTTTTTTTTTGGTGAGAATGAATTCTAACAACTTTAGGTAAATTGCACTGGTCAATGTTTTATGTTGTGCTGAATTAAGAAATGCTTGAAATCTAAGGAGGCAATAATTGGATGAGTGAATATGAAGGTCATTTTTTACTATATTTTATTTACTTATCATTGTTTTTTTTTGTTTTTAGTTCATGATTAGATTCCTTGACTAAATGGAAAACAGAGGAATTTGTGGCACATTCAGCCAACGTAAATTGCCTACGTATAGGGAAAAAGTCATGTAGAATGCTTATTACAGGTGGTGATGATTACAAAGTGAATCTTTGGGCAACTGGGAAACCTACTTCATTAATGGTTAGATTCTTGAATTGATCTCTTTATTTATTATTTGGTCTGTTGCTTATTTGGATGTTTTTGTGCTTATCTCATGTCATATGGTTTCTTTATGTCGATAATGTTCGTGGAGTATTATCATAGTGCTAAAACGGTAGGTGCAATAAATGTAGTTGATGATAATCATGAGATCTATTGACCAAATCATTGTTTCAAGTATTCTCCAGATTTTCGTTACCATTTAGTTCTTTTTTATCCAATTTGCTATTTTTTCTAATGTAATCCGCCACATGCTATTATTTTCTACAGCTTAATGAGATTGTGCTAACTTTTTTGCAAATTTTTTATAAATGGGGCACGTATTCTGCTGCAATGCTACGATCCAAAGAAATAAGTTCATTTGCTTTATCTTCATTTGCAGAGCTTGTGTGGTCATACAAGTCCAGTTAAATCTTTAGCTTTCGGCACAGGAGAAGCTTTGGTTCTCAGTGGTGCGTCCACAGGGGTGATAAAGCTCTGGGACTTGGAAGAAGCAAAAAGTATGTTGGTTTGTTGTGTGAGTTACAACTTCTCAATTAAAATTGGAGTTGTGCCGTACGAAAATTTATTGTTTTGTGCTTTCACCTTTCAAACATTAAAATATTCCAGAAAAGTTTGAACCAGGATGTCTGAAAGGGTTCTAGATTTAGTTAGCTGACGTATTGGTCTCATGTCACTAAGGAAATCTAGAAGTGATGTTGTCCTGGTCTACATCTTATTTTATTTTGCAGTAAACCATTAACATTGCACTGTAGTTGTTACAGCAATTGCTCAGTAAAATTTTAACATTTTCTTTTATTGTTCATGAAGTGTAGTGGTTCGCACTATTGCTGGACACAGATCAAACTGCACTGCTGTTGAATTTTATCCATTTGGAGAGTTCTTTGCTTCTGGTTCTGCAGATACAACTCTGAGGATCTGGGATATGAGAAAGAAGGGCACGATCCATACTTACAAGGGTCATACGCGAGGTATCAGTACCATCCGATTCACTCCTGATGGTCGTTGGGTGGTTTCTGGTGGATATGATAATACCGTTAAGGTATTAGTTGATCTCATATGGTGGCAGAAAGTAAAGGTTCATGTCTATTCCCTCATTTTGATTCTTATTATTGTTAAATAGGTGTGGGATCTTACTGCTGGAAAGCTTTTACATGATTTTAAGTTCCATGAAGGACATATCAGATCCTTAGATTTCCATCCGCTTGAATTTCTTCTGGCCACAGGTGAGCCCTTAATTTCTGCATGGCCTGGGATCAGCAGCATGTTTTCATCAACCTCTAGCATTTTGAACTAGAAAATAGTTGTAATGTGCGACTCCATTTTTCAGGTTCAGCAGACAGGACTGTGAAATTCTGGGATTTGGAAACTTTTGAACTAATAGGATCCACCAGAGCTGAGGTATCTCAGTATATTCGAACTAAAATCCAGTAGTCAGTTCAGTAGCATCAAGTTTTAGTTTTGTCTATGAAATGTTTATGTTTCTGTAATTGATTATATTCTTGCATGAAAAACAGAATGATGTTGTAAACTCCTGGTCATGCCATATTATGAATGTATCCTACATTTCATGTTATCCCATTTCTTTCTCAAGAAGCTTAATCATCATATAACTTGTTGATATTAATCCATCCTTGTTACCTGCCATTTGATATGCATCCAAGTGGAAAGGGAGCAATGCAGTGACAGCGTTTGTGTACATTATGCTCTCATCACTTATTCTATAATTTTATTTCCATGAGAAAGATTATGTGTGGTAATTTTAGCACTTTATTCCGACAACTCAACCAAAGCCTGATCCCTAGTTACTTCGCACACTTTATTCAGACGATTTCAAATAAAATCTCCAACCCTTCCCTTTCCTCCTTTTACCATCTTCAAAGTGCTAAAAGTGTGAGACTACTTAACTTAAGCGAAGCAGGTTTCATATCTGTGTCTTTCGGCTATTTGTAGCATGTCATGTATACTGACTTCCAATTACTGTTTCCCAAATTGGTTTTTCCATCTTTCAAGTTTCATCCATGCTACATTACGTCCGGTGTTCTTTCTATTAATTTATATGTTGATCATTGGAATCCTTGTTTAAATTATAACATGCTTTCATTTCCTCTTTCCAGAACACTGGAGTACAGGGAATTTCCTTTCATCCCGAAGGAAGGACACTTTTCTGTGCATTAGAAGATAGTCTAAAGGTTTGAATTGTTGGAATCTTAAAACCCTGTTTTTCTATCCTGGAGTAGAACATACTGAGTTCTGATTTATCCTTAAATTGCAGGTTTATTCTTGGGAGCCGGTCATTTGCCATGATGCTGTTGATATTGGGTGGTCCACACTTAGCGATCTCTGCTTTCATGAAGGAAAACTTTTGGGTTGCTCATATTATCAAAATTCTGTGGCAATCTGGGTAGCTGATATTTCGGTAATTGTCTCAGACAAGCTGCTCTTCTTCCCTTTCCCAAATTTCGTGATCATATTTTTATAGTTTTCAGTTGTACAATTTTTTTTTTTTTATTGTTTTTCCCCCGTCTCTATTTTTATTGAAGTGATAAAATCATCCACATGTACCTTAAACTTAGCCTTATTCTATTCAGCTTTTTGAACCATATGGAGTTGGCTTTTTGTCGGAAAAAGAAAGCAACTGCACGAGAACATTTAACATCCCAAAAAGTGACGCTCCAGATAAATTAAGGAATGAAGCAAGGTTGGCTTCAGACTTGCCCTCTGTCTCTCCTGATTATGACAATGAAATAAAGAACATATACGTGGACTGTAAGTTGCTATTCTCTTCGTTCTATATACAAATTCGTTGCTACTTCCTAATTTCCCCATATTATTTTCTTCATCATTTCAATTTAGTAGTTTGTTAACTATGTAATCCATGTATGGTCCAGAAACCAACCCTCGAGACATTTTCCATTTAGTGCTGACAGTGATCGCAAATAAGTTAAAAGATAAAATTTAAATCAACTTGAAATTCTTTTGGAACGTTGAAAGAGAAAAGAAAGGAAAGGATTAGGTAAAATAATTTGATTAAATGTATCTGATTTCCGTTTGTCATTCAAGGGACGTCTGGACTGTTTGTTTCAAATGATACCATGACTAGTTTTGTCTACGTGGATAGGAATTGGTGTGTAGTCAGAACTTGATAGTACACTTCTACACCCACGAGGTTGACGTAGGAAAATGGGAAATTACCATGATCACTTAAAAGCATACATATCATACGTGGGATGCGCATTCATCTCACATTGTCTAATGTATTTTTTTCTCTGCAGCTACCAATGGAAAACCGGTATTTTCACAAAAAGTTAGGTCTTTGACTTCACCAAATAAGGTCCATCCACTGAATTCCAAAGAGGCAAACAATCCATCATCAAATAAGAAGATTCCTGTTGCAAAAGTTAATGCGAAAGCTGGTGGAGAAGCATTTAATAAATCTCTTGTAGTGCCAACAGTTGTACTTCGAGATGGTCCCACTGAGAAGAAGTCGTCCAATTCTGGAAGGGAAGCAGTTGCCTTTTCACGGACCAAACCAGGCATCTTGCTTTGGCCAGCTCATTCTCAGAAGTTATCAAGTAGCAAGAATGAAACTGAGAAGCTGTCAGTAGCTCTCAAGTCTGAATCCTTTAGCATTACGCCAAATGAGAAAGAAAGTATAACGGATTTGAAGTTGCAAACCCTGAATGTATCAGAAGAGGGAATGCAGAAATCCTGTGAAGAAAAAAGTTTTGACATCAAAAATGCTGCTGAGAAGATTGAGAAAGCTTTAGCCCAAGAGATGCCCTCTTGTCAGGAATACTGTAAGTTATTATTCTTATGTAAGAGTGTCACGTGTCCTTGATTGGGCAATTTTTTAGACTTTCTCGTCAAGGACATTACTAACAGCTTCAGTCCAGTACACAGTTTTGAAATGTTCACTTAATTTTCTCTGATCGCATTCACATAGAGCAGAGGCCAACTTTTAGGAGATTTTATCAAACTATCTTGTGGCATTTCTTGCTTTAATTACACTGCCACTGATTCCAATTCACTCTAATCATGTGTTATCTCATTTGGCTTTCCATCTTGATAAGCTGGATTATTGTGCTTGGTATCACCTCTGAATATCTTCATCTTCCCGTGCTTTTTTCAGGTTTAAAGGTTTTACCATTGTTCTCAATGCCAGTTGAACCTAATTTCCTGATGCATTTAATAATAATATATTCAAGCTTAAAGATGCTGATGACGTTCTCATCATCTCCATTATTTGCCTTATTGATAAAATCAGTCTCTTCCTCATCCATAACAAATTCATTTGGCCCTATTGGTCCATGAAATACTGCATAAGCATCTCCAAGGACTAAGCACTTGATCCCATATTCCATGTCTCTTATTTTATTGACATAATTTCATGCTGACCGTTGGATTTTATCCTCCTCTTCACCTATTGTGAGTTTCTGAATTTGGACAGGTTTCCGATCATTTTTGTGGTTTGCAGTGAATCTACTAGAGAATAGTAGTAATTGATTCTTTTGTTTTCAGGTGATAAATCAATTAATGGCAACAGAGATGTCCCTTCTATCAAAATTATGAATGGAGGTTTGTCAATACTTAACACAGCTTATGTTTTCCAAGAACAGATAGAGTTTAAGAAATTGAGTTGAATAACTTTATTCTGGCAGTTGCTGTTGTGCCGGGCAGGACACGCTCTCTGGTTGAGAGGTTTGAGAGACAAGAGAGATTAAGAAATGAAGATCAATTAACCCTTTGGGAGTCTCAAACCATAGGCAAAAGAAATAGCTCACCTACAGTATTAAGTAATGTGACCCCTCTTTCTATACCTGAAGCAGGTAGAAAACCTCCCATAGCAACAAATACTATGACCATGCCTGAAAACAGAACAAAACCCGGGATGGAAGATACGATTACCCCTCAAGTTTTGTCTGAGAAGAACCAAATACCCACCATAGCAACTGGTGTTGTCCCTCGTTTTATATATGAAATGGATAGAACACTGGTCATAGCAACTGATATGCCCATTCCTCTTGTACGTGAAACAGATACAGTACCTATATCTACTACAATTGCCCCGAATATTCATCTTGAAAGAAGTAGAATAGCCATTGCAGCAGCTGATGTGAT
The DNA here is from genome assembly GCA_948192965.1 of Dalechampia spathulata. Taxonomy (NCBI): domain Eukaryota; kingdom Viridiplantae; phylum Streptophyta; class Magnoliopsida; order Malpighiales; family Euphorbiaceae; genus Dalechampia; species Dalechampia spathulata. Next base: position 99,369 of record CANYBF010647579.1, read on the forward strand.
TTCTCGAGTTTCATCTGATAGAGGTAGATCACCTCCAACAGCTACTAATATGACCCCGTGTGTTGTACATGAAATGGTATGACTTTTGCTACCTCTATGAATCTGCATGTCCACATATCTTCACCTCTGGTCAGCCAAGCTAATCGGGTCCTTTTGTTTTGATAATGATAGAAGGAAGAACCTCAGGTTTCTGGAAGGGACTCAAATTGTCCTAGTTATCGGGATATTACTGAAGAATTGATGCAGACTCATGATGTATTCTTAAGTGCCATCAAATCCCGCTCGACAAAATTACAGGCAAGTTTATATGGTTTCAAAAACTTAAGTTCATTGATAGAGGTAAATAAAGTTGTCTTTTATAAAAATGAGTGGAAGAATGACTTCCTTACCGTCCAGAAGTCCATACAGCACCCATGATAGAAGATAAAAGTTGTTAAAACTTTAACAGTATCTTCAAAGAATAGTATCTTTTTTCCCTTTGGAATTTCATTATGGTAATTACATATTATACTTTCTTACTGGCTTCTCTTCCCTTACTTTTGGTGAAAGCAGTAAGATATTCACTATGATGTCCTTTTGCAGGTAGTTAGACATTACTGGGAACGGAATGACATCAAGGGTGCTATCAATGCTTTGAGAAAATTACAAAATCATTCTGTGGGTATTTATGAGCATCACTTGTCATTTGTTACTGTTTTTGGTTATGGTAACTTCTGACGAATGGCTTATCTTTGATATGACATTTATCAGGTGCAAGCAGATGTAATCAGTATTCTCATGGAAAAAATGGAAATTCTTACCTTAGACCTCTTTTCTTGTTTACTCCCTGTGCTGGTGGGTTTACTCGGTAGCAAAATGGAAAGGTAGTTTTGAGTTACATCGATCAGCAGACTACCTTTGCTAGAATGTGGATGTCCTAGTAGAACCTCAGATTAGTGGATTAGAATTTTCCTAATTGCTGGAATGTTCCATAGTAACTATGAACTTTGTTGTTATTTTGCAGGCACGCAAATCTGTCATTAGAGATGCTATTGAAACTTGTAGCCATCTTTGGCCCAGTAATACGGTCAACCGTTTCCGGTCCTCCAGCTGTTGGTGTTGATCTGCATGCAAAGCAAAGGTTGTTTTAACCACAAATCCCATGAATATTTGCTAAGAAGTTCCCTAAATGATATGCCTTGGTGTTGCTTACTTGTATTAATATTTTGACTGCAGACTTGAATGCTGCAAACAATGCTTCGTCCAGTTGCAAAAAATCCAGCAAATTCTTCCAGCACTCGTCAGGCAAGCACTGGCTTGATTTCTCCTCTTGTCCACCCGCTTTGATATAATAAAACCAGCACAATTACTAGAAATGGACTATAAACTGAAGTACTTACTATATAGGAATTCCTGCTTCCTCCTTTCAGGTTACAGTTCGTCTTGCTATAACATGTTTTCCAGATGACATGACTTTTTTTTTTTTTTTTTCAAATCTCTGCTTGGAACTTTTTCATTTCTCTGATATTAAGAGTGAAGAAGATGATGATCCCGTCTCTGCACTATTGTCAAAGCCTGTTTTTCCATGTAGTGTGAAAATCTGGTGCTCGACATAATTTCATAGTTGAAACTAACAATCAGAATGCTCCTGGTAAATTCTGATGCAGGAAAGGTGGTGTTTTGGCAAAATCTGCTCTGGAAGTGGATCTTGTTCTCCAAGGATCCTAGCCATCATCCAAAAGCCAATTTCCACTTGATTTTCAAGACCGGCTAAGCTGGCCTGATGACCTTGACAGAAACATACACGAAAGCTGCTACTTCCAACTGATCTGCACATTTCACGATTCTGTCTTGCTGATTGGCTAATTTTACGCCAATAACAGGACGGCCTAGTCATACCAATAGTTTCACATTCCCCCCGACATCAAACGAGTAACGTATACATGCCATGGTCGAAACATTGCCATGGAAAAGAGGGTCATCTTGTTTGAAAGCCATGATCCACCTGTCAATTCCCGGAAGAGATTTCCATGACAGGTCCTGGTCGTTGCCTGTAATTATTGTCTACTTTTCCTAGTGAAAGTAATTATGCAGCTACATTCATCAAATTCAACGAAATGCGTTGGTTTCTTCGTATGCCCGTCCAATCCCAACTACCCTGTGAGAGAGGGTAAATCTTCGTGATTTGCCGTATATCAAATGTCCCAATGTCAATTTTGCTCCAATCAGAAGGTCATTTACATTTTATAATAAATAGACAAGTTCAATGATAAAAGCAATTCAAATATTAAAAAACATTTACTTTTTATGTTCATTTATAAATAATTTTAATATAAGATTTAAATTTATTTAAACAAAACGTATTTATTTATTTTATCTATCAATAGATATTGCAAAAATTGTACGCTATATAATAAATAACACAAAAATAAATATTCAACCAAACTAATATGAGTATTCTATGAGATTAAATATATTTTATTTATTGGTATTCAATTTGGTTAATTTTATTAATTTAAAATGAATTTGGATTTAAATTTTATTATTGACCACAACGAGTAGTCATACCAGTTTTTTTAATCTCATATTTACATATTTTTTATTTATCTTTTAAATATTTATTTAATGTAATTTTTCTTTTATATTGTCAACTATATTCAAATGATACGTAGCCAATAAAATATCATTTTTAAATACTTTCATTTGAATTTTGTTATTATATAAATATATAAAATAAAAAAATGTAATAATATTTTTTTAAGAAATAAAATTATAACTATATGTGGTGGGTGTCGGAAGATTCAATAAAAAATTTAATAAATTAAATTTGAACGATGTTGTTTTATGGATAAAATGATTTAAATTTTTTTTTAAAATAATAATTATATGGATAAAATGTCACATCCACAGTCATAGCATTCTTACGTGGTTGCATTTTATGTATGACATAGAATGATTGAATGAATAATGCATGAAATACATGAATGCATGATGATAGTACGGATACTTAAAAGTGCATGTTACGCCCGCGTCTAGGACCCTAGGAGTTTGGATGTTTACACGTATGTATACGTGTATCTATATGTGTACGTGTGTATGTATACATGTATAATTATATGTATGCGTATGTGTATATATGTATGAGTATGCGTATACGTGTATGAATTGTATTTGATGAATGTGATGGATGATGCTTTCTTGAGAAATGTATGTGTGTGTATGAATATATTATGCGAATATGCGTATGTGTTTGTGTTTGATTGTGTGTCGTCACCTTATCGGGAAGCGTGCCTTCTCGGTTGGATGAGGGACGATGAGT
>CANYBF010647619.1:0-13914 GCA_948192965.1 Dalechampia spathulata
AAGTGTTTGAACTCGTTTAAAATGAGCACAATTATTAAGGATCAAAAATGAATTCCATAAAATTTTTAAAATTTCATTTCGACCAAACATCATCTTAAAATCCATCATAAACTGAGAAATTACATCAATTTTTTTTTTACAATGAATGCATTTTTCTTTTAATGATGAATGACCAATAGAGTCCTCCGTCAGTTTGGACTAGCTCAGCCCATCCCTCGTCCACCCTTATAGACTGAGGATTTACACCAGTATGACTTGCATACTGTACATGTGAATTGGGTGGAACGACATTCACGATGGATAGCATTGTGGGATAATTGCGTGCAACGAATTGTTGAAGCTCCTGTTGCTTCTCCCCAAATGCATTAGCATTCCGAATATATGGAATGGTATCGTAGAGTTACTAGAAGGTGGATCACACTTCAGGGTTCATAATTTGGAGCTTCTGTAAATGTTTCACCTTATAACTCTTATATTTATAATTGCATGTTGCACATCTCATTTACTAACTTATTTTTCATTGTTATTTATGTAGGCTGATGCCCTCAAGCATATTTCATTAAGTTCTCGATTGCAATTAGCTCAAGAGCTTGGGCGTAGTGGTCAGGCAGCCTTACGAGAACAATATCGTATGATAACAATGCCTCCTCCTGATTCAACGCCTACATCGGTTAACTATCCATATCCTCCTATTAATGACTCAGATAGACCTACATCTTCACGTCCTTCATAACGTAAGAGTCAACATCATCATCGACATCAAGATGTCCCGGTTCCACCAACTGTATCCTGTCATCTTATTCCACCTCCTGTTTCTTTATATCATCAACCTAGACTATCACAGTCATCTTTTCCTTCTAATTTTAGAGTTGGGCCATCAGCTCCAGTTTTTTCTCCATCATCCCAATCCACATACTCTTTTCCATTTATTCCACCACAATTTCAATAGGGACAATCTTCTTCATACATCCCACCATTATTTGCTCAATGGTCCACATAATCCACACAGTCTTTCCCACCAAACCAGCCTATTTCACAAACCCTAACCCCTAATCCTTACCCTTATTCTTATCCATTTGTTACCTTGACTTCACAACAACTAGGACCATCTCCTAGTACTCCATGTGATGCTACCATTCCTATTAATTATGGAGATGATTAAAATGATCAAGCTGATAATGATGACGATAATGATGTTCATCATTTACATGATTCTCACTATATACATATGGATACCGATCGTAGAATTGCTAGAAGGCAAATGGGTCTCAGATCTAGAATAAGAAGAAGAGATTGTGACACCTAAATTTGTTTTACTGTCTACTTTATCCTTTATGTTGTAAAAACTTATTTAATGTAATGATATTTTATCATTTCTTTATATTATCAATCCTACTTTAATGTCATGTTATTCTTATGGTGATCTTTTTTCCTCCGTTTCAGTTATAACCGCTTATTTAAATCGTATAAGTATATTAACTAACACAATATAATAATTATGAAATTTTAAGTAACACAATATAACTCAATATTAACTAACACAATATAACTCATTAACGTTAACCGAAATAATAACCATAACTATGATGCTACAAATTATGATAATTGAAACGGTTAACTTTTGATTATTTGACTAATATATTAATGTTGCTCTTATTTTCAGGAGTCTAAGATGACTGAACAATCACTGTCTGTCTTCTGTGCTACCATCCGTCAATGGGAACATACTCAGTGGAATCGACTTACCCAATTCGGACTCCATTCTCTAAAGTCATGCACCAAATCTCCATTAACTATACATTTCTACATGCAGCACTTTGTTTCTGGGATGCAATACACCACGTGTTTCGATTTGGACATATAGAACTATGTCCACTTTATGAGGAGTTTGCTGTTATCCTCAAAGTTTCATGGAACATTCATGAAATACTAACCATGCCACTTCCTATCGATCAAGTTATTCCATATCTCATCAGGGCATTCGACGTCAGCCCCAGTACAACAACGTCATTGTTGACTATATATGGGTTCATAGATATGACCAAAATCTTTTAGCTTTATAACCATAAGTTACCAAACTCTCGAACCTCACCTTCATAGCTCAGAGTTGCTACTTTTGGACTGTTGGCACAATTCCTCTTAGTCAATCCATCCGGTAATGGAGATGTTATGTTGGGACCCATCGTTGATCAAATGGAGCAAGGTCGAACCCCTTTTCCTATGATTGTTGCTGAGACCATCCTTGGACTTGATAAAGTTAAGTTGCGACAGTCTGATCACTTTAGTGGGAGTATCCTACTACTCCAGGTATGTCACATAACTTGTCTTTACATGTTTTTTCCTTATCTCACATTTCTTACTTCAACATGGCCACTTTTACAATGTTTGCAATTCATCTCATTTATTATTTTTTTAAATTCTTAGATTTGGCTTCATGAGAAGTTAGGAATCTTACCATCGCCACGAGGAGATCCTTAAAGATACCGTCCACAATCACATATCAGAAGAGGTTACACCTTCCCCGAGGCTAAAATCTGGACATCGAATGAATGGGTTGAATGGATGGGAGGCATCTCAGAGAGTACTATTTGATGGACCTGTTCATGGTAGAGCATTCAACATGTGACAATCAAAACATATCTTAATTGTATCCCGCTCGCCGGATTGAGAGCTCCCGCACATTATAGTCCAACTAGAGTCTCTCGTCAATATGGCTATGAACAAACTATACCTCATTCGCTACCTAAATTCTCTGGACAACGATTGCTCAACTATTTTTTAGAGCACGTTGAGCTTACCTGGCCAAAACGTCGTATCGTGCCAGTCCAAATTCCAGCTGTTGGATTTTGTATGAATGATGAATACAAACAATGGGTCTTAAGTCATACAATGAATTTATGATATGCACTGAGTTATAAATACAATTCCAAAATGACTACTTATTAAACTTATCTTACTTATCTTCAATCACTAATTTCAAAATATTCAAATTTCTACATGCTTTCAATGTTCATTATACAAATCATTCTCATATATATATTCATACGTATCATAAAAAAACAAATATTTAGTATTACTAATAAATATTTATTATACCAATTAAATAATGTTTATAAACAAACAATAACAACAACAACAATAATAATAATTATAATTATTACAAATATTAATGATAACATTAATATCAATAATAATTACACTACCGATCAATTTTTCATAATAATACTAATAATTACTAATTAATGAAATCAATCATAATTGTATTTAAAACTATTAATAATATATACTTAATAATAATAATAATTATTATTATTATTATTCCTATTAATTATTAAATTATTACAATAATAATTATAATAATTATTAACAAATATTGTAAGTAGTCATAATATAATTAATACACAACACTAACATTACAACAATTTCAATATACTAAATAATTATATCAATTTTTCTACTACGTAATATTACCTATATATATTTTTTAAAATAATACCACATTAATATTAATAATAAAAAATATTACTAAACAATAATTATTACAACTATTCATACCACATAAATCATAATAATTTTTTTCATTCATAATAACAATTATAATAATATTGTTATTTTATTATAATTTTAATAATAATTTTTATTATTAAAATTTATTATTATTCCTTACAATATTATATTCATATTTTATTATAATATTATGTATATTATTATAATATTATAATCTTATTCTATACTATAATAATATTGGTAATAACAATTATCTATTTCTTATTAGTATTACTTTATGTTAATATCAATTAATATTAATATTATTACATTGAGTAATTTTTTATTCAAACAATACTTTTTTTATAATTATTATTATCAATAAATTTAATAAATTTAATTTCACAATTATTCAATTATAATATTTATTATTATTATTTTTAATATTATTACATTGAGTGATTTTTTATTCAAACAATACTTTTATTATAATTATTATTATCAATAAATTTAATTTCACTATTATTCAACTGTAACTTTAATAATTTTGTCATAATAATTACACCTTACTCTTTTTTTATTGATTACATTTTAATTACACCATTGTTTAATAATATTACTAAATCAAATAATAATTACTAAATCATTACTCTAATAATTACTAAATTATTATATAATTTATTATAATATAATATAATAAATATTTTATTAAATAATTATTCTAATGGACAAAAGAATAAGGGAAATGGGGCTGCGTGGCAGAGAGGGTTGCAGAGGGGGGCGCCCTAGGGAGGGGCCATGTGGGAATTGTATTCTGGCCGCCGGTTATACCGGCGGCCATATTCTCTCACGTCCAACTCATTTGCCACATCATGCCACGTCATTCCTTTTGTACGATTGAAATGCCACGTAATGTGGCTGCTGGTTTGATCGATGATTAGGTGGAAAATCACCTTAAGACCGGAATTTTTTTAGATTCAACCGTAAATTGCCCCAAAAATTTATGTTCTTGGCATATCATCTCAGGCGAAAAGGAAACAGCCAGTGGTCATTAAATCCAAGAAGCTAGGTGATATTAATTAATTATGTTAATATTTTTGAAAAAAAACTTTGCATGCAATTGAGATTAATTATTTAAAATATTTAATATATTATATGTTAAGATTTAAGATGAATTATTTTAATGTGTTAAATGATTGATTAATGATTTATTTCTTATTTACTATGCATGATTAAATATATTGGATTTGCTATTTATTATTTATTATGTATATTATTATATTTGTTAGTTGTTATGGAAGAAGTAATTTCATTAATTATATATAGGGTTAGATATATATGTAATAACAAAATACTAATAGTTAGAAATTTATGTATTTTTGTAAAACTTTTATGTTTTTTAAAAAAATAAATCGAATTAAAAAATAAACTGAAAATTTTGAATTTTGAGACAAATATAATAGCTTAGAAAAGAATTTAAATATATATTAAATTTTGTTATGATTATTTATCTATGTGTGTTTATTTATAAATTTAAATTATTTTTTAATAATTAATCATTTCATTATAAGAAGAAATTGAATTTGGATGGTTGTTTTATTTATAATATAGGTAAATTATATGAAAGAAATTGAAAATAACATAATATATTTGTCAGTTATTTGAATAATAATTCGAATGGTGTAATGATTATAATTTTTTTATATTTTGGAGTACATCAATAATATGCTAATTGATGTTCTGATAATAGAAAATAAGATTTATTATTTGATAAAAATGTTTTTAATAAACAAGAGTGGAGATAAAGTTATATAAAGATTTTTAAGGAAATGAAACAGTGGGAACATGGTCCCAACCATCGGATGGTAATGGCAAGTTTCGTCCAAATTATTTAACAAAATGTACTATCTATTTTAAAAATAATGGTTTATATTTTAATTATTTTAATGTGATGGTTTATATTTTAATTATTTTAATATGTATGTTAATTTAATGTATGTAAATTTATATGTTTATTGATTTAATGTGATAATATATGAAAGCTTTTGTTAAATTAATATTTTTTAATTAAGTATTTGTTAATTTTTATGTATATTAATATAAATTTTTTAATTTATATGTATGTGAATTATAAATTTTTAAATTTATATGTTTTGTTTATTTAATGTGATAATATGTTATAATTTTGGATAATTTAAAATTTGTTAATTTAATATGATAATATGTTATGATTTATGTTAATTTAATATTTGGTAATGGTTATGTTTGTTAATTGAATGGGATAATATGTTATGATTTTTGTTAATTTAATATTTGTTAATTTAATGTTTGTTAATTTATATGTTATGTTAATTTAATGTGATAATATGTGATGATTTAAGAATGTGTAATTTTGAATAAAATAGGAGTTGTCACACCCGGCCCATACCCAGGAGGACATGCTCCCGTGACACAGACAGCGGCCCCCAGAAGAAGACCAGTGCCTGCACCACCAGGGATGCCTCGTGCAGACGTCGTATGGGGACACGTCTCTAAGCGTAATGGTGGTCGTGCGACGGAAACAACATGATGTGCAAACATACCATGGATAACTTAACATACACGCAAGCAACATACAATAACCGGCCAAACCGAATCTCATATGTATAAAACCTGTTATACAATACGTGAATGCATACATAAAACCACCAAAAGCTGTACAATTAATACATGACTACTGCCACCCTAGCTACACAATCCAAAAGGAGCCGGAGTATGCCGCAGAAGTCCTGTACCGAGTCGAGACCAATCTGTCTCAGCTAACGACCTCTAATCCTTCTCTGAACGCTCTCCCGTGGGCTCTGAACCTACGTTCATCAAATGACAAACGCTGAGATAAACTCAGTGGTGCTAGAAACACATATAAACAATCATGAAACATATAACAATTCATCATAAACATCATAACAGAGCACTTCAATCCTAGCAATTTATGGAATGCAAATGCCAATGCTCCTGCCTTTCCTCCTCATCCTTCTTTTCACTCATTCACTCTTGTTTTCCTGTAATTGTGCACATTCCTTTCGCACACGCTGGATCCCGAAAGGTACTGGTACTCATCTCCCGTAGGAGGCCATTTAACTGTTGAGTGCTCTGCACTCGATACTCATCTCCCATCTCAGGAGGTTATATATATAATGATCACCGAAGGAATCCCATTCGTTATTGATCCAGTGTGCCCAGAGCTGAGCTCTGCCCTCATTTCTCATTACATTTTCTCTCTTTCTTTCCTCATCAATCATCTCCATGCATGTCAGCTTGTCATTAACATTAATTCATCATAATCATGAATGCTAAGGCAATTCATCACATTAACAAGCAAGGAAAACATCAATCCAAGTATTACAATCATAACCATGCATAGAGCACGCCTCAACAAATCAAACACAAGGTAAACATACGAATCTAGACATAGTTTCAGCCTCACGGTAATAGAAACAAGCCGTAGGTGGCTAAACATTCAAAACTAACACTAACCTGGAAATCAAGCTACTTCTAGCTTAAGCCGGTGATCTTGTCTTTACTCGTGTCTAGCTTCTATCTCGCGTTCTCGGACGCTAGGGACGCTTAGAATCTTTAAGTAGGAGTTTTGGTAGGGTTTAGGGGTGTTTAGCTTAAGGAAAAAGGAATGAAACCTATGGAAAACCGTCTATTTTTAACCCTTAAAGGTCAAATTTAAAGTCGCGTACGGCCGTACGGAATTAGTACGCCCGTACCGACCCTAAACTTTTGATAAACCCAATTTCCTGCGAGCAACGGTACGCTCGTACCCCCATTTGGTACGCCCGTACGTACTCAAGATTACTGACAAACCAAAATTCCTGCAAGCTCACGTCCGCCCGTACCACCCTTTGGTACGCCCGTACGCCCTCCAGGACCTAAAATCCCTAAAATCCCCTATCTCGTACGACCGTACGGCCAATCCGTATGCCCGTACCACTCCCTAAAATCCCATAATATGCCTTTTGGCAAGCCTAACTCATTTGTAACGATCCCAAACCTCCTTGCTAACCCTAGACACACTTCCAACGCATACTAAATCACATATATACGCCGTCCCTCATCCAATCGAGAAGACACGCTCCTCAATAAGGCGACGACACACAAGGCATGCCAATAAAGGCATACATAGTAACACATATACGCATAAGCATAAAACCATCATCATACATTCCAACACATCACATATACATAGGGCAATCCTACCATTCATCTACGCATGCGTACACATAAAGGCATAACTCCTAGGGTCTCTAATGTGGGTGTAACAAGTTGGTAGGCAAAGATATAAAAGTTGTATATAATATAAGTATAGTTAAAATTTAGTAAAGAATTTATAGTGATATATAAATAATTAAATAAATAATTTGAAAAAAGGAAAGATTATATAATGTTAATGATTATTTAGAATTGAATTTGTTTGAAAAATATGTATAAGATATTGAAAAAAAGAAATAATAAAATTAATTGTTACGCTGACTAAAAATTATTATTGAAGTAAAAAGTAGGGAAAAAAGAGAATATTAATAAGTGAAACGATGTAAAAAGTTAAATTTTAATAAATATTAAAAATGATAGTATAAGTATTGAAAAGTTGTCGATATGAAATGTATTTATATAAGAGTATTATAGAGATGAAAAAAATGAGAGGAAAAAAAATGTCATATAGTTATGGTAAAAAATAGGTCATGTGTTAAAATCATAAAATTCGGTGAAAAAAATTTGAAAAATATGAGGATTAATTAAATAATATTTGTAAAAATCAGCAAATTTGAATTATTAAAAATTAGAAATTGAAAGAATTGAAAGAAATAATTAGAAATGATTGGTACAAATTAATATAGTTGGTAGGAATGAATAAAATAAAAGTAGTAGTACGGATTAATTTTATTTAAAATTATGACTCGGTAAAATGATTAATTATGAAAGTGTTATTATAAAGAAAATTAATTTAAAAATGACAAAATTCTTTTGAATGTCATATTAAATATGAAATGAATAAATATTAAAAAATAATTTTGACATAAATATATATGAAATAATTATGAGTTTGTTTGTGACTAAAAATATATGAAATTATATTATAGATATAAATTGATTTAAAAAAGAATGTTGTTTGTAAAGATAAAATGTTTGAATGAAAACAAATTTAGGGAACTATTTAATAACATGTAAATGTAATATAATTTGAATTTTTATAATGATGAGTATCTATATTGTGTAAATTACAGGGATTTTGAAATTCATATAACATATATATGGGTATGATAATATAAGTAATAAAAATGGGATAGTTAATATAATAATATTATTAATGCAATGTATCTAGTATAAAATATCAAATGAATCATTAAGTCAATATAGTAATAATTAATATGGTAAATTGAAGAGAATAAAGATCGAAAAATAGGATATGAGCATGATTAATTGATTTAATTTACATTATATTATGTATTTTTATTTCAAATTCCCCCCAATTTTATTTATTTAATGTGGATTGTATCCCTATTTCTTTTCTATCCTATTCATTTTATTATTTATTATATGATTATTTTATTTATATGATGTTTTGTTGGATTGTATATGTATGGTAATTGAATGTATGTAAAATGCACGTAGGAACAATTGATCAATTAACATGGTAAAATTGAATATGAGAGTTGTATAATTGATGGGTAATAAAAGAAATATGAGTTTCATATTAGTTTTACCATGTTAATCGATTAATTGTATTGCATACATGAAAATTTGCATTTTATCCCCAAATAATCGTGTGATTGTGGGTGCGTAACTACCTTGATCTCCATTCGACGCCTTGGGAATACAAACCTGCATTCACCACTTGCTGCCAAAGTACCATTGACCGTCGTTATTCCGTGATTGGATAGACACAAGGTATAGTTCAAGGAGGATAATCGGACTACAGCGGGAGACCTTAGCTCCATGTAGATAACCGTAGACACTTCCAAATTAGGTTTCCCTTAAGAAGAAGGTTGAATTTACCGGTCAAACTTATAAGTAAATAAAACACCCTAATATACAATTATTAAAATAATTTTCTAAAATTAATGTTTGAATAAATATAATCATATTAACTTGAACATTATTGGATAAAATTAAATTAATTTTGATATAATCACCGAAAACCCTAAATCAAAATGCTAAACCCTAAACCGTACAAGTTAACCCTAAATATACAATTATTAAAATGACTATGTAAAATCAATATTTGAATAAATGTAATGATATTAATTTGAACTTTATTTGACAAAGTTAAATGAAGTTCGATAAAATCATCGAAAATCCTAAATCGAAACCCTAAACCCTAAACCATAAAAGTTAACCCTAAATATACAATTACTAAAATGATTTCATAAAATTCATATTTGAATAAATGTAATGATATTAATTTGAATGTTGTTGGATAAAATTAAATTAAGTTCGATAAAATCACCGAAAACCCTATATCAAAACCCTAAACCCTAAAGCATAAAAGTTTACCCTAAATATACAATTATTAAAATGAATTCGTAAAATTAATATTTGAATAAATGTAATGATATTAATTTGAACGTTATTGGATAAAATTAAATTAATTTCGATAAAATCACCAAAAACCCTAAATCAAAACCTTAAACACTAAACCGTAAAAGTTAACCCTAAATATACAATTATTAAAACGAATTTGTAAAATTCATTTTTGAATAAATGTAATGATATTAATTTGAATGTTGTTGGATAAAATTAAATTAAGTTCGATAAAATCACCAAAAAACCTAAATCGAAACCCTAAACCATAAAAGTTAACTTTAAATATACAATTATTAAAATGAATTCGTAAATTAATATTTGAATAAATGTAATGATATTAATTTGAACGTTATTGGATAAAATTAAATTAAGTTCGATAAAATCACTGAAAACCCTAAATCAAAACCCTAAACCGTAAAATTAACCCGAAATATACAATTATTAAAACAAATTCATAAAATTAATATTTGAATAAATGTATTGATATTAATTTGAACGTTAATGGATAAAATTAAATTCAGTTTGACAAAATCATTGAAAACTCTAAATCGAAACCCTAAACACTAAACCATAAAAGTTAACCACAAATATACAATTATTAAAACGAATTCATAAAATTCATATTTGAATAAATGTAATGATATTAATTTGAATGTTATTGGATAAAATTAAATTAAGTTCGATAAAATCACCGAAAACCCTAAACCTTAAACCATAAAAGTTAACCTTAAATATACAATTATTAAAATGAATTCATAAAATTAATATTTGAATAAATGTAAGGATATTAATTTGAACGTTCTTGGATAAAATTAAATTAAGTTCGATAAAATCACCGAAAACCCTAAATCAAAACCCTAAACCCTAAATCATAAAATTAACCCTAAATATACAATTATTAAAACAAATTCATAAAATTAATATTTGAATAAATGTAATGATATTAATTTGAATGTTACTGGATAAAATTAAATTAAGTTCGATAAAATCACCGAAAACCCTAAATCGAAATCCTAAACACTAAACCGTAAAAGTTAACCCTAAATATACAATTATTAAAATGAATTCATAAAATTCATATTTGAATAAATGTAATGATATTAATTTGAATGTTGTTGGATAAAATTAAATTAAATTTGATAAAATCACCAAAAACCCTAAATCGAAACCCTAAACCATAAAAGTTAACCTTAAATATACAATTATTAAAATTAATTCATAAAATTCATATTTGAATAAATGTAATGATATTAATTTGAACGTTATTGGATAAAATTAAATTAAGTTTGATAAAATCACCGAAAACCCTAAATGAAAACCCTAAACCCTAAATCGTAAAATTAACCTTATATATACAATTATTGAAACAAATTCATAAAATTAATATTTGAATAAATGTAATGATATTAATCTGAACGTTAATGGATAAAATTAAATTAAGTTCAATAAAATCATTGAAAACCTTAAATCGAAACCCTAAACACTGAACCGTAAAAGTTAACCATAAATATGCAATTATTAAAATGAATTTGTAAAATTCATATTTGAATAAATGTAATGATATTAATTTGCATGTTTTTGGATAAAATTAAATTAAGTTGGATAAAATCACCGAAAACCCTAAATCGACACCTTAAACCCTAAACCATAAAAGTTAACCTTAAATATACAATTATTAAAATGAATTCATAAAATTAATATTTGAATAAATGTAATGATATTAATTTGAACGTTATTGGATAAAATTAAATTAAGTTAGATAAAATCACCAAAAACCCTAAATCAAAACCTTGAACCCTAAACCGTAAAATTAACCCTAAATATACAATTATTAAAATGAATTTGTAAAATTAATATTTGAATAAATTTAATGATATTAATTTGAACGTTATTAGATAAAATTAAATTAAGTTTGATAAAATCACTGAAAACCCTAAATCAAAACCCTAAACACTAAACCGTAAAAGTTAACCCTAAATATACAATTATTAAAATGAATTCACAAAATTCATATTTGAATAAATGTAATAATATCAATTTAAATGTTGTTAGATAAAATTAAATTAAGTTCCATAAAATCATTGAAAACCCTAAATCGAAAACCTAAACCTTAAGCCGTAAAAGTTAACCCTTAACACAACATTGTTACCATTCAATTTTAAAACTGAATATCAAACAAACGTAATGATATTAATTTAAACATTATTTGATGAAATGAAATTGATTTTGATAAAATCATTGAAAAACCCTAAACCCTAAACCCTTACTGATAAGTTCGTTCCGTAAATTTATCCTTACTCATAAGGTTTCCCTCATGCATAGTATTGTGTATGTCTTACGTGCTAATATATTTATTTGGTTGATAATGTCGATTGTCATTTTGTACAATCAGTTGAAAGTAGAAATGGCATGTGTTCCATCTTGTTTAATATATTGGGGCGGTACATATCTTGATACAGCAATTGGTGCAGTGTACGTAAATGGGCAATCAAGAATGGCTAGTTTGGATGATGTTTTAAGTATGCCAATATTATTGTATACAATCAAAAGAACAATTGAACTATTTGCTAATTCTTCCATCACATCAATAATTTATCGATACCCAATGTTGAATACGATGGGATAAATGAATTTTGGTACTCTTCAGATAAAGGGCGAACATGATGTACAGATAATGTCTGATTTCATAATGCAATTCCCAAGTTTATAGTTGATTGAGTTATTTATGGAGTTTACCGGTGGTCAAGAAGCTGAAACAGGTGCTACAACTAATCATTATAAAGTCGGGGGTTCAAGTAGAAGTGTTGGGGATAATGTAATTGCTGATGGTGTGATTGATGACAGTGGTCATGATGTTCGAAATGATGATTTTGATGTTGATGATGAGGATGATGATGATTATAATGCTGATGAAAATGATGATGATGAGGATGATGATTATTATGACATGTGGTTTGATGTTGATAATGATGATGAAAATGATGATAAAATTGGAGGTTATGAGGAGTTGATCATGCTAATCGAACCTAGTCTTATGGCTACTAATGCATCTAGAGATTTGATACCCACCGATATGAATGAAATGGTTGTGAATATAAATCCGTCTGATATTAGTGGGTTAATATGAGATTCATATGGAGAGTTTGAAATTGGTATGACATTTCAGAATAGAGATGCAGTTCAATCAGCTTTAAAACTATACTCAACGCATATTAAGCGAAGCTTCAAGAGTAAAGAGACAAAAGAAAACTTCATAACCGTTATATATGGTGAAAATGATGCATGTTGTTGGCGTTTCCATGCTGCACAGAAAAAAATGGTAATATAAGGAAATAACACGATATAATGGTTATCACACCCAGCCCATACCCAGGCAGACATGCTCCCACGCCACAGACAGTGACCCTCTAAGAGAACCAATACCTGTGATGTCAGGGATCCATCGTACGGACGTCGTATGGGGACACACTCTAGCTTAATGGTGGTTGTGCTGCGGAAACAACGTGATGTTCATGCAATACCCGGGATCCATTCATACATACGCGCATACATAAGGCATTAAACACTACGGGCAACCCATACTTCATTAATATAAAACCCGTTATACAATAAGTGCGTGTGTACAATAAAACCACCAAAAGCTATATAAATGTACAATACAAGAGCCTCTACATAGCCACTGCCACACTACTCTAGCTACACAACCAAAAGAAACCAGAGATGCCTCAGGAGTCCCGTACCAAGTGAGATCGCTTCGTCTCTACTGACGACTTCTATTCCTTCTCAGTGCGCTCCCCAGTGGACGTTGAACCTACGTTCATCAAATGACAAATGCTGAGAATAATCTCAGTGGTGCTT
>CANYBF010647817.1:0-10003 GCA_948192965.1 Dalechampia spathulata
ATTTATTTCACATGTCATGCACATGATATGTCATTCATTTCACATGTCATGCACATGATATGTCATACATCACCTCCCATGTCATGCATATGATATGTCATTCGCTCCACATGTCATGCATATATCATGTTTCACATCACCTCATATATCATACATATGATATGCCATTCATATCATATGTCATGCATATGCCATGTCATTTACCCCGTATGTCATACATATGCCATGCCACTCACTTCATGTGCCACACATACATCATACATCCAAATGCGCTAACGTATTACGCTATACGTACTGTTTATCATGTTATATGCTTATATACATGCTATCTTGCCATGTCATGCGCATGATATGTCATTCACATTCACATGTCATGCATATGCCATATTATTTTATCGCTACTTCACATGCCATACATATGCCATGCCACTCAAATGTCATATAGCTTTATATGTCATTTTACCTGCAACCTTGCAAATGCCAAATCACATAACACGTCGTGTGCTTACATTTACGCTCGTATGCTTGCCTGCTTAGGACAATTAATCCCAACTATAATGGTAAAATCGATTTTGGAAACTCATAGAATAGATATCCACCACCCGAACCCAATCTCTGAAGGGTTTAACTAGCACTCATGCTATGGGTCGGTTGGACCAATCCGGAACCATTCGGTGGCGACTCCCTTGCGACTCTTTCGAGTCCATATCATTCCCTAAGGGAACCCCTTAGGAAGACTGCGCTTTCACTCCAAGTGCGGTCCCCGGTCCGTGACTTTCGCAAGCCTCGCTCTGGGCCCCGGTAGAAACCGACGCTCATAGATGCATCCTCTTACTAAGGCATTGACATAAAGCAAACATGAGAAACATGTAGCGTCAATGGAATTGAGGTATATATATGATTGCTCTAATGCAAGTGGGAGTTTATTAGTATTATATTGTAGAGCCTTATGTGTACATGTAACATTTATTAATATTTATTAATGAAATACATTATTTGTTATTTATTATTATGTTTGATTATATTTGTTTTTGTTAGAGCATTCAAATAAATGATAAATTCTAAGATATTAAAATAGTACAGAAGAATTCATAGAGTTTGTGACATGAGATTCTTATGGTATGCAAATGTTTAATATTTGAATCATCTACAATCATGGTATTAATAAGAATGGATATTATTCATTTAGATAAATCAACTCATGATATACTTCCTATAAGGGTTTATTATTAATCAACATGACATGAGATGTCTAAAGTAAATGTGTGGATGAACAATATAATAGTAATTTAGTGGAAACCTTGCTAGTGAGATTTTAAATGGATAAATAATTTATGACCATGAAATAATATCTCACTCATATAAATAGTGCAAATATTCTTTGACTTGAGATATTAGGTTATCTTAATTGTGGATTACTATATTTTGACTCAAATTCTTTATTCTTTCATAAGAGGCATTTAAAGTTTAAGGATTGCGCATAGTATGAAATAGTTAAAGGTATTTATATATAAATAGAGGATTCACCATCCAAATTAATAGTAGGGGATTATATTATTATTCATATAGTAACGAGAATAAAGATTATGGTACATGAATTATCAAATTTAGGGTATGATCTAACACTACCTCATCATGCATTGAGTTAACATTAAGTCATACTCAAAGTTAAACAAGATAAAAGATGGTGAAAGGAGTTTATATTAGTGATGTTTGATATAAAAGGGTTTGTCATAACTGTTCTCGTACTTGCCTTAAGGCATTAAAATGACTATGATAAATTGGCCAAATCATTTTATGCATACATGGTATTAATTTAATTAGTAATGCATAATGACCTAAGAAGTGAAGTGTTAGTGGATTTTTCTACTATGAAAGTGAATGAAAAATTTAGGGGAGTTAGAGATATCATTAAAATTAATTACTATTATGAGACAATTTTGATTATTATTAATTAAGTGAATTAAGTAACATTTATAAGGATTTAAAAGATGGCTAAGGGAATAATATTAGAGAGAACCAAAAATTAACATGATCCTAAATTATATTTATTGAATAATAAAAAATATAGGCTACTCAGTTTACTAAATAAATTTGAATAATATGTTAAAAATGCAAGGAACCATATATAGATAAAAATATAGCTTCTTAGGAAGTTTATAGAAAGCATGAGGTAATGGAGTGGATTCACTTAGGTTATTAACAGATAATAAGAAACTTATAACATGCTAATTTAATTAATTAAGTAACAAAAATAAAAAAAATTATAAAAATTATAGATAAATAGAGTGAATTCATATTTAGATTCCATTATTTTTCTACAAGGAGAAATAAGATTCCATATTAAAACTCCATTGATGCTCTTAACGCATGCTAGTAGAACGGAATTGGAGAGGAAGAAAGATTATGATGCAAGTTCAAGTTAGGGTAAATGATCACTTTTAAGGTAAGTTTATGAACATAGTTAGATAGATTAGTTGAATTGTTCAAGTGTTAAATTGTTAGTTTTATTAAAATAAGTAATTAACTAAAAGGATGTAAACATATATTCTTTAATTCTAAAATAAACATTAAGAAAGAAAAGAGAAGAAGATATTAACAAAGCCATTAAATAGTTATGTTTAAATGAGAGAAAAGTGATGGAATGGTATAAATTTTGGGAAATAAATTGTTATCTAAATGTGTGTTTATGTTAACAATTATCGAATGGACGAGATTATTATTAAGTAGGCTATACATAAATATTTTAGATTAACATTAATTTAAATTATAATCAAGATAAATATTTTAGCATGAATGAAAATAGGCTATGCATAAATATTTTAGATTAATATTAATTTAAATTATAATCAAAGATAAATATTTTAGCATGAATGAAAATAAAGTAAATATCTAGTTCCTTTAATTATAATTGAAATTAAAGGAAATTACTGGCTTACATGGACGAGTTATGAATTACTAATTAGCAGATAACTTTGGCTCCACTTCTGCTCTTGCACTTGTTAAAGTCATGGCCTATATGAAACTTTAGCTATAATTGATATCAAGGATGCCCTTGTTAAGGAATAAGGTGAAGGGCATAACAATTAACCACTCCAACCTAGCTATTTAGATATACATATATAAGCTTATATATACTAGATGTAAATGGACTATAACTCCTAAAACAGTTATAAAGTAATTAAGATAACCAAATGTTAAAATAAGTATAAAATAATAGGAATGCAATTCACGTATATGAAAAAGAGAATAGTTAGGCTAAATACTTTATTATATATATGATCTTGGAGGTGATATGAATTGATGGAAAATCTAAACTTAATTTAGCATATGGAATTAATGAGTAATCAAGAGAATGGGAGATGGGCAGTGTGACCAAAATTAGCGAGTGCATAGAAATTTACCATAATCTCTTGTACCGGATATTAATGGTGACCATATAAATGTGAGTGTGTGTAAACGTGATATCTTTATACAGTAAAGAATAGATAAGAAAGAAATAATTAAAAGAATGAAATGGTTATAATGTGTACATACACCAATGATAAGTTTTTATATGTATGAGTGTCTCATCTTACATGTGAGTGATTAATTGATAAATTTACCATTGATTAATAGTTAAGTAAATAGTAAATAGATGACAATAATGAAGTAATAGTTACCATACATATGTATCTATGAGAGTATGTTGAATTAATTAGATATTAAATGACAAGTATGAGATGTATGATATAAATTTCACAAGCATGTTCTTGTTAATTATAATTAAATAAAAATTAATACATACTACAAAGTTAAGATGACAATAATCTTGAAATATGTATGAGTGCATGATTATGATATTTAACTCCTAAGAAGAAGAAAGTGATGCTAGAAAGTTGAGCTTAATTCTATTAAATTTCTTAGGTAAGTTAAAAATGGTTACTTATGTAAGATAATTGCTTTGAATGAACATTTAATCATGGTACAAAAGAAGTGTTAGGAAGAGATAAAACATGATTAATTAATTAGTAAACTGTTGAGGGATCAAGTATACCTAATTAATGGGTATCTAATTATATAATTATAAGAAGATGTATGGACCCAAATATATGTATACAAATTAAGTACATATAATAAGAGATTTGTAGGAAGGCAATTAAAATGCTGTGAAATTTTTATATGATAGGTAATAAGAATAAAGAAGCTACATTTCTGGTACAACAATATTATTAATGGACAAGTGCATAAAGTGTGTACTTATTAACTAGTATACTTATAAATATGGTTTAAGATGAATAAATTAAGAAATGGTACATATTAGAATGATTTGAGCTCAATTATTTTGAATAATATTATCGTAAAGCAAGTAAGATATTGAATAAAAGATGTTAGGTGAGAGGTTTTGTAAGTAATTATGGAATCAACTATGAAATAACTTATGGTTACTTTTGATATTAACTAATAAGTGAAATGAAAATCATATATGATGTAGATAACATGTATATGATTATCAAACCTTATTCATTTAGTTTGTACTTTAAAAGTATTGAATTATCAAATGTAATTGATATATAAGCAATAACCTTATCTATAGGTAAGTGTATTTAGGTAGAACTATTGAACACTATTTATGACTGTCATCTATAAATTGATGAATGTTAAGAAATGTAATGTTATAGAGATGAGAATGAGAACAATTAGAAGAATAATTGCTTATGGATGTTAAAATGATTATTGGGTTTTTGAAAAGTTATGTGTAGAATAATCATGCATCATTTTCCTAATTCTAGGTTATTTATGCAAATTAATGTATACATAGACGAAATAATGACAAAAGTGATTGTGATGATGATGACATGCTATTTATATTTATTTCTAAAATTTATTCTCAATAAGGTTGTTTATATTTATTTCCAAGACTTATTCTCAATGAGGCTATTAATATTTATTTTTGACATTTATTTTGCATGAGGTTATTTATTTTTATTTTTAAGATTTATTCACAATGAGGCTATTTATGTTTAATTTTGAGATTTATTCTTAATGATGCTATTTATATTTAATTATGAGATTAATTCTCAATGAGACTATTTATATTTATTTTTCATATTTATTCTTGATGAGACTATTTATATTTAATTTCAAGATTAATTCTTGATAAGGCTATTTATTTTTATTTTCAAGATTTTTATTCTTGATGAGGCTATTATATTTAATTTTAAGTTTTACTCTTGATGAGATTAGCTAAATTTGTTTTTGAGATTTATTCTCAAAGAGGCTGTTTATATTTAATTTTGAAATTTATTTTCAATCAGGCTATTTATATTCATTTTTTAGATTTATTCTCAATGAAGTTATTTATATTTATTTTGAAGATTTATTCGTTAATATTTATTTCTAAGATTTATTGTCAACAAAGCTATTTATATTTAATTATGAGATATATTCTCGATAAGATTATTCATATTTATTTTTAAGATTTATTCTCAACAATATTATTTATATTTAATTATGACCTTTATTATCAATGAGACTATTTATATTTATTTTTAAAATTTATTCTCAATGAGGCTATTTGTATTGAATTCTAATATATTTTTGATAAAGCTATTTATATTTATATTCGATATGGTATTTTGAATGAGGATATTTATATTTATTCCTAAGGTTCTTCCTTGATGAGGTTATGTTACAATAGATAATGAAATGATTATTAAGAGGTTGGTTGATATCGTTCCTCTTCAATGAGATTATATTTATATCTAATGTTGATTAATATTGTCCCACGTTGATAAGTACCTAATGATGTATTTATTTTTGTATGTCACACCTTTCTACGATGCGACATGTTCCCATAAAGTAATTAATAATCACCAATCAAATGGAAACCATTAATTACCTTACAAGGGATGTGAATTTTTTTTTGCGTAAACATATTAGGATGTTGATCTCACATTACGAATTTGCATTTACTGCCTTAATCTTTATTTTAATTACTTGTCAATGTTTTATAGGACCTTAGTATGATCCAAATCCTCGCCTTCAAAAGAAGCCCTACTGAATTGATGCTTTAGGATTCATATGTTCCATCCATATGTTAACCTGCATCCATTAAATGACTAACGCTTAGAATTTCACTCAGTGGTGCTATAACATAAACATAGTAAACATATATCATATATAAAACAGATTAAATAATTCTTATCCTTATAATTTTAGCAATGTCATAATATCATTTAAATTATTAATCTTGAACATCTTATATACCCATACCCATTATTTCATTACTATAAAATATTTCTATATTATATTCATAAAGTATAATTATCATAATTCACCAATTATTTATACCATACTGTAATCTTTGTTGTGGCTATTACTTATAAGCACAAGCTTTTACTTCTGTTTCTAAAATCTTTGTAATATAATATCATCATATTATCAACATTAAAATGCTATATACATTTAACATCACTCCATTATAATTTCATAATACTATATCATACTTCCATATATATATTTTCAAATTCAACATCATCATGCTATAGACATTATCAAAATATAATTAAATCTTATAAGTATTGAAATACCATATATATTTTATCCATTATTCCAAACTATACATCTTAATTTTATGTACATATCCATATATATACAATGATGGTGCATTCGTCATTCCATCATCATGATTGTTCTTACTCTGAAAAACATACCATATAAAATCCATCATGTTTCCATAACATTTATACATTCGCACTTGTAGTGCTTTCATCACCACCATTCTTTATACTTTCATGATATATGAATGATGATATTTATGTATGAGAATGCATTCATGTGATGCATTCTCCCTCTTATTTTCCTGTAACATATCATTTCATTTTGTTTCATATCATTACCCTTTTAACATACTGGGCCATTTCATAAGCGCGCTTAGTACTGGGTCTTTCATTTCATTTCATATCATTACTGTAGTTCAACAAATTGGAATCCATTTCACATTCATTTCATTAATTTCATATCATTTTCCTTTCCATTCATTTCCCGTAGGAATTCATTTCATAATGCCCAAGTACCCTTTTCATTTATCATTTCCTCAATTGCGCTCATTTTCCTCCTTCCTTATTTCTCCATGTCATGCTATGATTATGAATATGTCCATTGATGTTTCATGTCATGATATGTATGTTTTATGCCATGATGCTATAATGACTATCATGTCCGTACACACATAGCTTAGACATATCATAATTGCATCTTATGATTGGTGAGTTATTGACTGATTGAGTTGGTTATTTTGGTATGGCTAATGCATAATTATTTAAGTCGATGAATTAATATGCTTGATGGATGAATTGATATGTTAAGAGTAGTAATTAGAAGATTTTATTATGTTAGCAATGAAGTATTATTATTATTATTATTATTACTATTGTTATTATTATTATTATTGTATTAATTAACTAAGTTAATTATTTAATTATTTTAATTATTTTATTTAAATTATTTATTTATGATATGTATTAATTATGTATGTTACTTAATTAATTATGAAATTTTGTTTGTGAAAGAGGGGATTTGATATATTAATAAATTATTTTAATTAATTGAATTATAATATTAATATTATGGTATTTATATTTGGAGAATTTATCATTTAGTAATATATATTCATATATATATATATATATATATTTTAGCTAGTGGATCTTTTTGTCCTATATTGTTAATTGTATATAATAGGATATTTATATTTTCATGGTTTCATATATATAATATTTTAGTTGTTAGTGGACCATTAATTTGCTATATTTTATCAAATAAACCTTATGTTGAGTGTGATTTATATTAAATAGAGATTGGTGGTTTGAGGTGGTGGAAAGGACGTATGCCATGCATTTGTAAGTGGGGGTTCAATTGCTGTGCATTAGGAGTTTTTCTTTTCTCTCTTCGGCTGTGTTGGATCATTGTTGTTCCTTCTTTTCAGTTCATTTTCTTTCTTCCCTTCCGCAGTTATCAAGTGTTCCCTCCCTAGTTCTTGTTTTCCTTTTGTTTCCTTCTTGAGGCTACATTGTTCTTTGAGAAAATACCGAAGCCTTACTCTATTTTATCTTGGTATTTCTTATTTATTGATTTGGTTGCATGTCATGATTATGATTGTTGGAGGAGATCATCTGTTTTCCTTGATCACTTTGGAGTTGGGTGTGGATCTTGTGGTGGTTGCAATAGTAGAAGATTTCACGAAGGAGAAGGGGTTTCCATTGCATGCATTCTACCTTGCTATTTTTGTGGATATTGAGTAGCTAATTTTGGGTCTAGATGTTTGGTCCAATTGTTGATCTTTTGGCTGTTGAGGGTCAGTTGTTGTGCCTTATGGTTATTGAGTGTTGATTGAGTTGGTGTTAAGGAGGCATTAAGGAGTTGATTTGCTTTAGGAAGGGCAGCCTTTTTACTACATACATGCAATTGGTTCTTGGGTTTTTCTGGTCTTTTGGGAGGTTATGATATCGAGTTTAAGTTACGGTTTACGGGTTCTTTAAGGGGATTTTGATGTTCAGTCCATTTTAGTCACAAGGTAGGTCCTATGTTGTTTGTTTTCTTTAAATTAAAACTACATGTAAACGCTGAATTTGTATTATTTTCTTTCCCTCCTTATGTCATGCATGTTGTGTAGGTCGTGAGATGATGTGGGGGTATTGCGGGTTGCATGCTTTCTTCTTAGACCTTTATTCTGGTTAAGTCTTGTGTTGTACCATCCGTTTGAGCTAGATATTTGAAGGGATTTCATTTTGCTTGCAGGAGAGGATGTTTTATTTGCATGCATTCTCTTATCCATCGTGTTTATCATTTTATGGCAGTGCCATGTAAATCACTTGTTGCATGTGTTTATGAGTTTTCTTTCTTTGTCTCCTTCTTACAATTTGCATGCCTTTGTATTGAAAAGCCAAGTTGTTGGTTTGACATGGAGTTATACGGGGGTGAGGTATTCTTGATGGTTTTATGGTAGCATTGTTGTCGTCTTCAGCATTGCATGGTCGAAGTTCGGGTTGTTAAGGGACAGATTTTGTGCAATGGATTATTAAGTATTTGATTATTTTGTTACAGGGATCAAAAATGCTACTGTTGTGGTTAGTTGAGGTTAGGGATTTTCGTGGGGTTTTTGTGTTATCTTGGTACTTTTTGCACAGTGTATTAAATTAAGCTTAATGGGTCTTTTTATTATTATTTATTAAGTATATTATATAACCTTAATATTAAATATTCATTATTAGTATATTATTTGCAATTTTATAATTTAATATTTTATATTATTTATTTCTTGGTATATTAAATTATTTAGTAGATGTTTAAAATACAAGTCAGATTATAATTTATTATGAACATAATTTTTAAACTATATTTATATTATTAAAATTTATACATGAAGGTAATTTTTATAGTTATTAATGCATAAATTGAGATTATTTGGTATTAACATTTTTAAACTATGTTTGATATATATTTGATTAGATCATAAAGTGTTTAATTAAGATAAGCTTAGTTATTATAATTGGTAAGAAGTATGTAAATCTTTAATTTAGTTATTATGTTATATATTGCTAGAATTAATTATCATATGATTATTTACTCAATTAAATTCTTATTTAATTATTATGATGCTTCTTAAATACATTATTTATTTTATTTAAGAAATTAGAGAAATGATTATTTTGTTGTGTATATTGTTACTTGATGTTTATTCTATTGTTATTTTTATTTGGCGTGATTTATGTGATTGGTAAATGATTGAAATTCTTTTAAGTTATTACTAAGCATATATATATATATAATTACAGGGCCTACTGAGGAACCTGTTCACGTGTCTCCGAGACGCGTAGACAAGGGGAAAGCCCCTGAAGGTTAGTGCTATCATACTCAACTTAAATAAATAAGTCTGAGATAAAATCACACACGAACTGCAAGTTAATTAATAAGTCACATGCCCTGAGAAACATGATGATATTTAATTAAATATTCCAAT
>CANYBF010648194.1:0-30123 GCA_948192965.1 Dalechampia spathulata
GAACCCATACTCTGAAGAAACAAAGGTCGTTTTCAACTCTGAAAAACCTAAGTTTTATTTCCTAGTTTTCAAAGTTAATTCAATTGGATTAATAGAAACAAACTAGGTGGCGACTCCACAATCCACGCTTGCTTTTCTCAAAAGTTAAAACATGTTAACAAGCCGGTGGGAAAACGGATCAAAGCTCACACATGCTCTCAGAAAAGAAATCCTTTATTGCCCAGACAGAGATCAAATTTTTAAGCATGCAAATAAATAATGGAGCATATCAACTTGGGGCCTACTTAACCCAGTAGCTTGTTCACTTTCCTTATGAAAATCTGATAACTCATCAGATTCAACAGTTCTTAGGAGTAGTCAATTATATTAGGGACTTCATCCCTAAAAGAGCACACTACATAAGATTCCTATCAGCATTATTAAAAAAGCATCTCCCTCAGTGGAGCATTGACCACACAACATGAATACACACCATCCTCTTTGAAATTTCCTAAACATATGTTTATACAAAATCCAAGGACTCCTGATTTTGATCCTACTGTTAAAAAGCCAGATGAAGAAATCTTAACAAAAACAACCCATCTACAAGCTTCCACATCCAAGCCAGCAAATGGCCTATGGTTCACTCTAGATGGGGTCCCTTCACAAAAATGGAGAGATAAATTGTTGGATTTCAATGCATGGATAGATTTTTAGATAACGACAAACCCTCAAACAATATTCAAAGCAATCTTTACTGAATTTACATTAAGATTCACTAGATCGCTAAGAGAATGGTATACTAGTCTATCTCCTTATGTTTAGACTCAATTTATCACAATTACTTCAACAGATCAAGCACTCAATGTTCTCCATTCTCAGTTTTTAGGAAACTATGATCAAATTTTTAAACAAAAGAAATAGGAGTTCTTTAATAGAAAGTGCTGTTCTTCGAAACTAAAGGATCTGGAACACCACTATATGGAGATGTCCAAGATTTACTACCAGATCCTTGGAACTAAGCATACATTTATCTCTTACCTTCCTGAAGAGATCCAGCCAGAGATCCAAAGAATGATGCAAGAAAGAAGGAAAGATATAGGCCAGATCATAATTGGGTAGATTTGGCAATTTACACTTTCCTTTATTAAAAAGATATATGAACAAGAGAAATTATTCAGGAAGGTAGCACATGGTGGCCTTCTAGTAAAAAAAGCTTATGATATGGCACATCTAAAGATAAAGTGCAAAGATTCCTATTGTTTGTGTCAACCACATAAGAAAAAGCACTTTCATTCTTATCTTGAAAAGAAATATCACAAGCATCTATCCAAGAAACAAATGAGATGGTTTAAAAGAAAGATAAAGTGATATAGAAAAGGAGATAGATGTTTCATCTGTGAAAAAAAGGGGCATTATGCAAAGAATTATCTGAATAAGATAAAAAAGACTAGCTCTTCTTCAACACATTTCTAAGGCTTGTCCGAACTTCTTGTCAGATCATGACCTAGAATTCATTTTCTCTGAAGAAGATAGTGCCACAAAAGAAACAGTCTTTGTAATTCCTATTATGGATAATAATTTTGATGATGATGATAGTAGCTCAGAAGAAGAGGGTTCATGCCCTATCTTTACTATTAAACAAGAGCCACCTGATATTGATTATCCTAGGTCCACTAACTTTATTCTCCTTCCTTCTTCACCACCTTTACCTCCTGATATAACTCTTATAGATATCTCTCACTATTTCCTAGATCTCTCCACTACAATTCTTACACCTGTAGAATCCCCATTAACCTCTTTTTCAAATAGTGTGTTCATTCCAAAATCTCCCTCAGACTATTCTATTTCTTCACCTTCCTCACTTCTACTACAAGCAATAAAACTCTTCCTTCTCTCTATAGAATTCTAAACTCTTCATCTCTCTCTCTATAAATAGATATATTGTCTAAGTTCTTTCTGACTATTGATCTCTTTGGGCATTGATTATTCCTCTCATTTAGAATCATTTAGGAGCTGCCTACTCAAAAGAAACTCAGTTTTTAGTTGCTTATAGTTTTGTCATTTCATTAATATTGAGAAAAACCCAGAGACCTTTTTATCCATGGAGGCGTCATTGTGGTCAAAGGGTTTGGAATTCTTAATGACATAATAAATACTGTTTGCAACTATTGATGAATAGTATCTTGGATGGAAACTTGATTTACAGTGCTAATGGTATAAAGCAAGGGCTTTTATCCCTTGATGGTTTGGTGTAATAATGCCTTATATTGTGATTCTATGAATGATTATATATGAGATGAATACAAGTCATCCTCTTGATGGTCTGGTTTGAATAATCGTCATCCTCTTTAAAATTCTATAAACATATGTTCATGCAAAATCCAAGGACTCTAATCCTGATCCTACTGTTGAAGAGCCAGATGATGAAATCCCAATAGAAACAACCCATCCACAAGCTTCCATATCCAAGCTAGATAATTGCCCATGGTTCACTTTAGATGGGGTCCCTCCATGAAAATGGAGAGATAAATTGTTAGATTTCAATGCATGGATAGATCTCCAGATGATAAAAAACCCTCAAATAATACTCAAAGTAGTCTTTACTGAATTTACATCAAGATTCACTAGATCACTAAGAGAATGGTATACTAGTCTATCTCTTTATGTTCAAACTCAATTTGTCACAGTTACTTCAGCAGATCAAGCACTTAATGTTCTCCATTATATCCCTTGATGGTATGGTGTAATAATGCCTTGTATTATGATTCTATGAATGATTCTATATGAGGTGAATAGCTCTCACCTTTTAGTATTAGAGCCTATAGCCTGGAAGATGCTTATATAATGTAACTATTTAAGGAGAGAGAAATCTTTCATAATATGGAAATTCTTACTCTTAACAACCCTATTGCTCAAACTTCTTCTCTTCAAATCCTTACTTCTTGTAAATATACCCTAGCTAAACAAATAGATCACCTTGCAGAAATAAATCATGTCCCTGAATCTACCCAAATTGAAAACTCCCTTATTCCTATAGCCAATCCTTATGCAATTTTCAAACAAAATAGATCTTTTACTAAGCAGCTTAGATAGATTATTTCTCGTCCCTCTATTCATATAAAAGAGTATGTACAATCCTCTTCTTTATATCAGTGTTATCTTTCTTCTACCTCTACTGAGTAATATATTACTATTGAGATCACTGAAACTTTCATCTCACAATGGAGAAAATAGAAATACACTTATCTCCATTTTGGATCCATACGCTTAGTTCTATCATATCATGGTAGAAAAGGTCTCCCTATCACTGCCAGGCTGTTTCTTTTAGATACGAGATATCTATACTTTAAGAATGTGGTGATAGGCACTATAGCAACAACACTTAATGCTGGAAGTATTGTGTTGACCTTTTTCCCAAATTTTAATATGTCACTTCAAGATCCTCACTTGAGTCGAGCCCTTAAAGTTGAAGTTCAACTCACTAGAATTGAGTAAATAGCTGACTCAGTCTTGGCTACCCTCCATCACTAGATCATGTATAAACTGCAAGATCATGCCATTAATCTGCAGACCTTAGATGTTCATAACAATGAAGTATTGTACATCTTTTTAGATAGTGGACTTACCCCCACTATTACATAGGCTCCTCGTCAAATTCCCAAGGATGATATGGAAAAACTCATTCCTTCTGAATGGGTTACAGAGTATGAAAAGCTCCACTAATAGACCAAGACTATATAGAAACAAGATCCCATGTTCATTCATCAGAATGATGGGATAGTTAAGACTATATTCCTCCCAAGCAACTCGGCTAGACATTCTGTTTCAATGGTCCAGCTTGTCAAAAGAAGTTATTTGAAGGCTTCTATTTGTAGTTTTTATTCCTTAGGAATTAAAGTTTATGTAGCCAAAAGTGATGGACACTTTTTATGGGATGTGGACCCATAGATGTATGACCCAAACTGCTCTTGTCGGGAAGACCACTTATTAGAAACTGGCCAAGTTACCATCACATCTATTGAGACCAATAAAAGGAAGTATCATGAGTGCTGCAAATTTCAGAAATTTAAGAAAGATCATGATGATGATCATAGAGATAGGCCATGGATCTGCCTGCCCAAAACCAAGCCCATGACAAATGATGAATACCTTCGAAGGTGTTTTGAGATTTTAGAGAAAGAATGACTACTGAAGTGTCCTCCACCTCCTACCATCTATTTATGTGATGTTGATAGCTATTCATCTAGTAAGATTGCCTAGCCTTGCTGTATGTTATCTCCAGAGAATTTCCCTTCTTTACATCCTTCTTAGGCCCATAAACTAAGGTTTCATCCATACCATTTGCCAGATCCACAACTATATTGCCTTTTGGGAATATGGCCAATCTCTCCCAGTCTGAAGAAGTCCTTAATTGGTAAATATAAATTGTAGTCAATCAAAATCAGTACTTAAGAAAGATAGATGGAAAGCTTGATCAAGCTCTGATTTGTACTGATCATGTTAACAATCAGTTGACTTCAGTTTAAAAGGAAGTCCAACAGATCCATTCTTCATTATTAAAAAAGATCTTAGGGCTAGACTTGGAGTTAAGGTCCATGCTAATGTCTAATCCTACCTCTCACTTATTCCAGAAAAGGATTGTGAGGTTAGAAAACTCCAAGAACAGGTCAGAGACATAGAGAGAGACCTACAACCTTCTCCTCCCTCTATTTTTTCATATATTGTTCCATAATTACTATTAACTACTACATATGCACCTAGAAAAAAGTTTTCTATGGTGTCAGATCTAGTCAAATGACAACCTCTACCACCTTCTAAAAAGCCTACCCAAACACATCTTAAACAAGAATCTTCTTCAAAGCTTTCAACTTCTTAACCCTTCTCTCATCCCTCTTCTCAACCTAAAGACAAAGGACCTGCGGAACCACAATTTATGGCTTTTCCTCATGAATTTGATAATGATTCTTTATCTGAGGAATCAAAGGAAACACTATTTAAATACATTTCATCCTCTTTGGAATTCCCTAAATGCATGTTCATGCAAAAATCCAAGGCTCCTGATATTGATCCTATTGTTGAAGAGCTAGATAAAGAAATCCTAACAGAAACAACCCATCCACAAGCTTTCACATCCAAGCTAACTAATGGCCCATGGTTCACTTTAGATGGGGTCCCTCCCTAAAAATGGAGAGATGAATTGTTGAATTTCAATGCATGGATAGATCTGTAGATGAAGATAAAACCTCAAACAACACTCAAAGCAGTCCTTACTGAATTTACATCAAGATTCACTGGATCACTAAGAGAATGGTATACTAGTCTATCTACTTATGTTTAGACCTAATTTATCATAGTTACTTCAGCAGATCAGGTACTCAATGTTTTCTATTCTCAATTTTTAAGAAACTATGATCAAATTTTTAAACAGAAGAAATAGGAGTTCTTTGATAGAAAGCGTTGTTATATGAAACTAAAGGATTTGTAACACCACTACATGGAGATGTCCAAGATTTACTACCAGATCCATGGAAATAATGATGATAATTTGAAGTATGCATTTATCTCTTCCCTTCCTAAAGAGATCCAGAGAATGATGCAGGAAAGCAAGAAAGATATCAACCAGATCATAATTGGGGAGATTTGGTAGTTTGCACTTTCCTTTATTGAAAAGATGTGTGAATAGGAGAAATTATTCAAGAAGGTAGCACGTGGTGACCTTCTAGTCAAAAAGCTTGTGATAAGGCACATATGAAGATAGTGTAAAGATTCCCACTATTCATGTCTTCCACATAAGAAAAAACATTTTTGTTCTTATCCTGAAAGGAAATATCACAAGCATCGATCCAAGAAATGAATGAGATGGTTCAAAAGAAAGATAAAGAGTTATGGAAAAGGAGACAGATGTTTCATCTGTGGAGAAAAGGGGCATTATGCAAAGAATTGTTCGAATAAGATAAAAAAGAATGTAGCTCTTCTTCAACAAGTCTCTAAGGCTTATCTGGACTTCTCATTAGATTATAACCTAAAATCCATTTTCTCTGAAGAAGATAGTGCCATAAAAGAAATAGTCTTTGCAATTCCTGTTATGGATAATAGTTCATATAATGATGATAACAACTCAGAAGATGAGGGTTCATAACCTGTCTTCACCATCAAACAAGAGCCACTTGATATTGATTATCCTAAGTTGCTTAACTTTATTCTCCTTCCTTCTTCACCACCTTTACCTCTTGATATAACTCTTATAGATATCTCTTACTATTTCTTAGACCTCTCCACTACAGTTGTTACATCTATAGAATCCCCATTAACCTCTTTTTCAGATAGTGTGTTCATTCCAAAATCTCCCTTAGAATATTCTATCTCTTTACCTTCCTTAGATTCTTCTGAATAAATAAACTCAGCACAACCCAGTTTTCCCATACCTCTAGTTTGAGTACATATCCTTCAGAGTAAATATTATAAACCTATTAAGATTATTGCATTTTTTAAGACAGGTTTTGTAACTATGATGATGAACCCTGATGTCTTACCTAAAGAATGCTGGAAGGAGAGCACAAAGAACTTCACTGCTGTCAATGAGAAAAGGTTTAAGACAATAATGATCATAAAGGATAAGATTGGTATCCAGTTCTTTCCTGGATGCACTGTTTAGACCTATGTTATCGAATCTTATTTGTTTGGAAGAGATTTACTAGTAAGGTTTGACATGTATTATCAAGCTGAGCCACTATAAATACTACCTAGTTGAATCAAATACAAAAGACAATTCAAACCCTATACAAACACTCATATCCCTTTTCCATCTTAGAGGTCCTACCAGATTTTGTACATATAAAGGAACTATTCATCCATTACTGTGCTTACTCACACTCTCTATTCAAACATCCCTCTCCACTATATAAAAGCCTTGAATTTTTCATCTCTTTACCCTTCAAGTTAAATGAAGACATTAACCCCATAAAAGCTAGCCACCTAGGCATGTCACTTATTGACTTAGCCTTAACCAAAGCTGAATGCAAAGACTTGCTAGACCAAGGGTTAATGGAGCCTACCAAGTCCCCCTAGGCTTGCCAGGCTTTCTATGTAGAAAAGCGATCAGAAATTAAAAGAGGAAAAAAGAAGCTTGTCATAGACTATAAACCCTTGAATCATTTCCTTACTGATGATAAATTTCCTATTCCTAAGATCTCATCCCTATTCATCAAACTCCATAATGCCCAATATTTCTCTAAATTTGATTTAAAATAAGATTTCTAGCAATTAGGGATTCAACCAAAAGATCACTAAAAGATGGTTTTTGCATTCCAAATGCACAATATCAATGGACGGTCATACCATTTGGACTCAAGACTACCCCTTCAATCTTTCAAAAGGAAATGATTAGGATTTTTAATTCATTATTGGATCATTGCATCATATACATTGATGATATTCTTCTCTTCTCAGAGACTGCCCAAGAGCATAAGGTTCTGTTAATTAAATTTCATAAGCTTGTCCATTCTTATGGAATCATGCTCTCAAAGAAGAAATCCTTTATTAGTTAGACAGAGATCAAATTTTTGGGCATGCAAATAAAGGATAGAGCATATCAAACTGGGCCTTACTTAGCCCAATAGCTTGTTCACTTTCCTGATGAAAATCTGAGAACTCATTAGGTTCAATAGTTCTTAAGAGTAGTCAATTATATTATGGACTTCATCTCTAAAGTAGCGCACTACATAAGATTCCTATCAGCATTATTGAAAAAGTATCCCCCTCAGTGGAGCATTGACTATACAATAGCTATAAAGAATTATAGATAGATGCTAATGATTAAGCATGGGGGCCGTTCTTCTCTAAAAGAGACAACATGAAAAGGAAATCTTATCCAAATACACCTCTGGTAATTTCAAAGATAGCGAACTACATTACCATTCAACAATCAATAAAATATTTGCAGTAAAAAATGGCATAAGAAAGTTTGAGTTCTTCTTAGCTTCCAGACACTTCTTAGTTCATATGGACAACTCAGCTTTTTCTAAAATCCTTGATTTTAAGGGTAGATACCTTCCTAATAAGCAATTCCTTTGCTTAAAAGA
This sequence comes from Dalechampia spathulata, assembly GCA_948192965.1. Taxonomy (NCBI): domain Eukaryota; kingdom Viridiplantae; phylum Streptophyta; class Magnoliopsida; order Malpighiales; family Euphorbiaceae; genus Dalechampia; species Dalechampia spathulata. The sequence continues at coordinate 8,064 of CANYBF010648194.1, forward strand.
ATGGTTAACTAGATATAATTTTGGAGTCCAACACATTAAAGGTAAGATGAATCTTATCCCTAATTTTTCAAAACCAATATCTATCCAAAATCCCATCAAATCCAAAGCTAACCCATCTTTCATAATGATGGTCTAAAACCTTACACCTGTCCGATATCCAAATTTACTTTTAGATTATTCCCTCTCTCAAATCAAAGCATGGACCCATATAAAAATAATGGATACTTTTCCCACTGTTAATCTAAGACCTCAAGATTTTTGCTCTCTCTACCCCTTGATCCAGATCCCAACTCTCTCTGAAACTTTTCCTTTTACAAAACCTGAACTATGGAATTTATGGTGCCTTACTACTCTTTACCACCTGCCTATTGAAATACCATTACTTCCCATGTTATGGTTTTTATATGACACTAGAACTTTAATGCATCCTTTATGGAGATTTTTGTCCTGGTTTGATCCTATAACTGCTTGGTAGTACATGATTCGATAATGGATTAAAGATAAAAGGCTATTTGAGCATCATGAATTCACCCTAGCCAAAAATATGTTGCTATCATATTCTTCCATAAAGGATATGACTCTCAAAATTCTACTAATGATAAGGTAGAACATTGGCACAATTTTCCCATCTCCTATCTAAGAATCAACCATCATGACAAATATTATCTTCTCTAAGCTGCTAATACTTTAAATAGGGTTAACAACATGAGATATCCATTTCTCAGCATGCAGTTCAAAGAAGAAGCCTTTCAAGATGATAATGCTCATTCTCTAACTATGAGTCAAGTTCATCTTTCTCCTTCTACCAACCAAAGCATAAGCCCCAATTTCCTAGACTTACTATTCCAAGATTTTTAACCTATGGAGTCTCCTCCAAACATCAAGCCAGCTCATGTTGTTACTGGTACTTAAGTGGTCCTTCTAAACCTATTAGTTAATGACCTTCCATTAAATAAAAGATACTTTTGCTTTTGTAAAAGTTGTTTGTTGGTTTGTATTTTAGTTTGTCAACCATCAACTTTGTAAAAGATAAGATTCCTTCTTATCTTAGTCCAGGCCAGTTGTAAGGGAAAGATAAGAAATCTTATCCTTCCAGGTGTCATGTAATAATTAGTCACAAGGATTCTCTCTTTGGCTATATAAGCTGTAACCCCTTCATTCAGAGAGGCATCAATTCTTGTAATCACTTCTACTACAAGTAATAAAACTCTTCCTTCTCTCTATGGAATTATAAATTCTTCCTCTCTCTCATTAAAAATAGCTACATTATCTAAGTTCTTTCTGACTCTCAATCTTTTTGGGCGTTGATTTATTCCTCTCACTTAGAATCATTCAGGAGCTCACTGCTTAAAAGAATCTCAGCTTCTAGTTGCTTACAGTTTTGTTATTTCATTAATGTTGAGAAAAACCCAGAGACTTTTTAGTTATGGAGGTGACATTGTGGTCAAAGGGTTTGGAATTCTTAATGACAAACTTCAATTTTGGCTAACCATTAATAATATTTTTTTTGAAATTTTTGAAATTAAATACATGCATGACCTATTCTATGATGCCATAACCAATTGACATGGAAACTAATTGTAAATATGCCACAAACCCTCATGTACACTAAGATATAGCCACAATGGAAGATTAAACACCTGCCCTATTGAACCTTTAAACTATAGAGTATGGAAACATAAATAATTAGGCTATGGAAATAGAGAAAATACTACAAATAAATGATAAGTTAACCCTAATTCTTAATGCAATTAGAAGAAAGCAAATCCTCACTTCCTAACTAATAACATAACACGCATAAGCATAAATAAAACCAAAATTGGTTATGTATATTCAATGATAATTGAAAAGTGCTTAATAGGTTTACATATGCTTCTATTTATACTAGCTTCTAACCCTAGTCTTTCAAGGATATGTAAGACTACTCCAAAGAGGACTTGGTCTCCAATTCTTACTCTAACTTTAGAAATTAAATAAATAAAATAAAATAATGCTATATTTACATGTAAATTCATGTAAGCTAATTAGGCTAATAATTGACTTATCTTCCTTTCTTTATTAGGTTCTCATCAGGCCTAACTTATGACCCATCAGGCCTAACTACTCCATAGGCTTATGAAATAAGGCTATGGCTTCATTACTGGTCCTAATTAGCATACTTTAGGCTCCATTCTCTTCTACATTTGCCTTAAGTAGTATTATGGCCTTAGGCGCCTCTTTAAGCTCTAAATAGCATTTGTAGAAGGCCTATTCTTGTAACTCTAATGATACTTGCTCTTGAATAAATGAATTCATGGCTGCTTTATATTTATTAACTTGTGACCTTGTGACCGGACTATTTAGAAGAGTTAGTGGTGCTTCGTTCAAGCTCCTTGTATTCTCTTGTGCCCCATGTAGATCCATATCATTCCCCTTTCTTTAAGAAGATTTATCCTCAAATCTGCATCCACATCAAAGGGAGACAAGTCACTAATATTGAAAGTAGCTGAAATTTCATACTTACCATGCAAATCTATCTTATAAGCATTATCATTGATGCATTCCAATACTTAGAAAGGACCATCTCATCTTGCATCTAGCTTGGTTCTTCCTTGCTTTGGGAACCTTTCCTTTTGCAAGTTCACCCACACCCAATCTCTAGGTTTGAATCTTACTTGCCTTCGCCCTCTATTTGCCTTTTCATCATACTTTTTTTTCTCTTCTCTATATTTTCTTGAGCCTTTCCATGCATTGATTTCACCAATTTTACCTTTCTTTTTCCATTTAAACTAGAAAGTGATACGGAACCTAATGGTAAGTATGCCACAAACCCTCATGCAGCTAAGATATAGCTTCAATGGTAGAATAAACCCCCGCCCTATTAAACCCCCAAACTAGCAAGTATGGAAATGTAAATGATAAGGCTTAATGGAAAAAGAGAAAATGCCACAATTAGATTGATAAGTTAACTTTAATTGCTAATGCAATTAGAAGAAAGCAAATCCTCACTTCCTAACTAAATATATAAAATGCATAAAGCATGAGAATAACCAAAATTGGTTATGTATATTGAATGATAATTGAAAAGTGATGAATAAGTTTACATAAGTTTCTATTTATACTAGCTTCTAACCCTAGACCTTCAAGGATATGTAAGACTAATCCAAAAAGGAGTTGATCTTCTATTCCTACTCTAACTAAGAAGATAAATAATTAAAATAAAATAATGCTATAATTACATGGAAATTCATGCAAGCTAATTAAGCTAATAATTGGCCTGACTTCCTTTTCTTATTACATTCTCAACAAGCCTAACTTATGGCCCAATATGCCTAACTACTCCATATGCTTATGAAATAAGGCTATGGCTTCATAATTAGACCCAAATAGCATACTTTAGGCTCCATTCTCTTCTAAATTTGCCTCAAGTAATATTATGGCCTTAGACGTCTCTTTAAGTTCCAAATAACACTTGTAAAAGGCTTGTTCTTGAAGATCCATTGTTACTTGCTCTTGAATAAATGAATTCATGGCTGCTTTATATTTATTGGCTTGTGACCTTGTGACCAGACCATTTAGAAGAATTAGTGGTTTTTCATTCAAGCTCCTTGTATTCTCTTGAGCCCCATGTACATCTGTATCATTCCCTCCTTCTTAAATGATTTAACCTCAAATCTGCATCCATATCAAAGGGAGACAAATCAATAACATTGAAAGTAGCTTAAATTTGATACTTACCAGGCAAATCAATCTTTTAAGCATTGTCATTGATGCATTCCAACACTTGGAAAGGACTATCTCTCCTTGGATCTAGTTTGGTTCTTTTTTGCTTTGGGAACCTCTCCTTTCTTAAATTTACCCAAACCCAATCTCTAAGTTCCAATCTTAATTACCTTTGCCTCATATTTGCTTTTTCAGCATACCCTTTGTTCTTTTTCTCTATATTTGCTTGAGCCTTCTCATGCATTGATTTCACCAATTCAGCCTTCCTTTTTCCATTTAGACTAGATAGCTCATGTAAAGGCAAAGGAGATAAATCCAAAATAGTTAGTAGGTTAAAACCATACACAAGTTTGAATAGTGAATATCCTGTAGAAGGATGAATGCTTTTGTTATTGGCAAATTCAATAAAAGGTAAGCAATCCTCCCATGTCTTTAAGTTTTTTCCCACTATGGCTCAAAGCGATGCTCCTAAAGTTATATTCACTACTTTAGTTTGTCCATCTGATTATGGATGGCAAGTTATTGCATAAAGTAACTTAGTTCCAAGTTTACCTCATAAAACATGTAAAAAATATCAAAGGAACTTTGCATCTTTATTAGAAATAATGGTATGTGGCACCCCATACAATCTCACAACATCTTTAACGAATAGGTTAGCAACATGGATAACGTCATCATACTTATAATAAGAAATAAAGTCAGCCATTTTGCTAAACCTATCAACCACAATAACTATGCTATCTCTACCTTTCCTAGTTCTTGGTAATCCAAGAACAAAATCCATAGATATATCAGTCCAAAGTAAGCTAGGTATAGGCAAAGGCATATACAAACCATGAGGCATAGACTTAGATTTTGCTTATCTACATGCAATACAAGCATTAAACACTCTCTCAACATCTCTATGCATATGAGGCCAATATAAGTGTTCATTCAATATATCATAAGTCTTATGTACCCTAAAATGTCCCATCAATCCCCCATAATAAGACTCTAACACAAGTAAGTCACATAAAGAACATCTAGGCATACAGAGTTTGTTACCTTTAAATAGAAAATCATCATGCCTATAGAATTTATTAAATGCTCCATGTTTACATGCCACATATACATTGCCAAAATTGGCATCATCAATATATAGACCCTTAATGTGTTTGAATCCAAGTAATTTTGAACTAAGGGTAGAGATCAAGGCATACCTTCTTGACAATGCATCAGCCATAACATTTTCCTTTCCATGCTTGTATTGAATCACATAAGGAAATTGCTTAATGAATTCAAGCCACTTACCATATCGTTTGTTGAGCTTCCCTTGTCCCTTTAAGTAGTTAAGGGTTTCATGATGAGTATGAATGATAAACTCCTTGGGAAGTAAGTAGTGTTGCCAAACCTCCATAGCTTGAACCAAGGCATGCAATTCTTTATCATAGGTTGAATAGTTGAGTTAAGTTCCTTTTAACTTCTCACTAAAGTAGGCAATTAGCTTCTTTTGCTACATTAAAACCGCTCCAATTCCTACCCTCGAAGCATCATACTCAATCTCAAAAGTCATATTGAAGTCAAGTAAGGATATAATAGGGGCCGAAGTCAATTTCTCTTTTAGTGCATCAAACACATGTTGTTGTTCTTCCCCCCATTTAAAGCATACTTCCTTCTTCACTATCTTTGTGAGTGGTGCTATAATTGAAGAGAAGTCTTGCATAAAATGGCAATAAAAGCTTGCCAAGCCATGGAAACTTCTTACATCAGTCACAGTGTTAAGCATGGGCCACTCTTTTATAGCTTTGATTTTCTCCTTATCAACCTCAATTCCCTGTGCACTTACAATAAAACTAAGAAACACAAGTCTATCTATACAAAAGGTGCACTTTTTAAGTTTAGCAAACAACTTCTCCTGCTTTAAAGTTTGTAAAACTAACCTAAAATGCTCAATATATTCTTCTAATGACTTGCTATAAATGAGTATATCATCAAAAAACACAACCATAAATCTCCCTAAGAATGCACGCAATACATGGTTCATAAGCCTTATAAATGTGCTAGGTGCATTAGTTAAACTAAAAGGCATTACTAACCATTATATAATCCATACTTAGTTTTGAATGCAGTTTTCCATTCATCTCCAGGTTTCATCCTTATTTGATGATATCCACTTATAAAAAGTAAAGAGCCCCATGTAATTCATCCAACATGTCATCAAGTTTAAGGATAGAATGTCTATACTTTACAATGATTTTTTTGACTGCCTTGCAATTAACATACATGCACCATGTTCCATCATTTTTAGGCACCAGTAGGACTAGAACGGTACAAGGATTCATGCTCTCCTTCACCAACCCTTTTTCCAATAGCTCATTCACTTATCTTTGCATTTCCTTAGTCTCCATAAGATTACTTCTACAGGCTAGTCGATTAGGAATGGTAGAGCCCAGAATGAAGTCAATTTAATGTTCTATTCCTCTCAAAGGTGGTAATTCATTAGACATCTCATTGGGAAAGACATCATTAAATTCCTGCAACATTGAAACAAAGATAGAAGGTAAATTATCAAGATTAATGTCAATCTCAGTAAATAAAATTTCCTTGTACCTAAGAAGCAAAATAAGCTTCTTTAAGGAAATAGTACCCTTAACCTCTCTCATTCTTACATAAAAGTTTTGTTTTTTTTCCCTTCTCTTTTATTTTCACTCACCAAAGGGTCATTAATTTGTGTATTTTCTTTTCTAGCCTCTTTTCCTTCATTCTTTCCTTTTTCTATATTTTTCTCCGATGAAGCCAAAACTTCACTCCTATTTTTCCCCAAGGCTGAAACCTCTCTTTTCCTCTCAAGTATCTTCTTTTGATCTTTATACACTTCTTGAGAGGATGATGGAGCTAGCACCACCTTCTTTCCTTCATGAGAAAAGGAATACCTGTTGTACCCATCATGTATAACTTTTCTATCAAATTGTCATGGTCTTCCTAATAGTAGATGACTTGCTTCCATAGGTACAACATCACAAACCACTTCATCTTTATTCCATCCAATGGAGAATGGTACCATCACTTGGTGTGTCACCATCACTTCTCTACATTCGTTCAACCATTATAGTTTGTATGGTTTAAGGTGTTTATTGCATTCTAAGATCAGCTTCTCCACCATACTTACACTAGCAACATTGGTGTAACTTCCTCTATCTATGATCATAGAACATAGTTTTCCATTGATCAAGCATCTAGTATGAAATATGTTTTGATATTGCTCAAGGCTTTCCTCTTTTACTTGCATATTCAAAGCACATCTAGTGATCATTCTCTAGAGTAAAGTAAAATGATAGTAGTTCTATTTACTACTTTACTGCAAGCATACAAATAATTGTAGTAAGATATCAATCCCATTGGGATTTATGGTTTATCCACCACTTTTTGATTTCCAACTTGTTTAAGTAATTAAACTAGGTTGGTATATGGAAGTGATCAATGATCAAGGTAATTTTGTAAAAAAATAAAATAGATTTAGTGACAACAAGATGAAAATAATATTAAGAAGCATAAGAATTGAAAAGTGATGAATAAGTTTACATAAGTTTCTATTTATACTAGCTTCTAACCCTAGTCCTTCAAGGATATGTAAGACTAATCCAAAAAGGACTTGGTATTCTATTCCTACTCTAATTAAGAAGATAAATAATTAAAATAAAATAATGCTATAATTACATAGAAATTCATGCAAGCTAATTAGGCTAATAATTGGCATGACTTCTTTTCCTTATTGGGTTCTCAATAGGTCTAACTTACGGTCTAGTATGCCTAACTACTCCATAGGCTTATGAAATAAGGCTATGGTTTCATAATTAGATCCAAATAGCATACTTTAGGCTTCATTCTCTTCTAAATTCACTCCAAGTAATATTATGGCCTTTGGCGCCTCTTTAAACTCCAAATAACACTTATAGAAGGCTTGTTCTTGCAGCTCCATTGTTACTTGCTCTTGAATAAATCAATTCATGGCTACTTTATATTTGTTGGCTTGTGACCTTGTGACTAGACCACTTTGAAGAATTAGTGGTTCTTCATTCAATCTCCTTGTATTCTTTTGAGCCACATATAGATCCATATCAGAAAGCTGATGTAAAGGTAAAGGAGATAAATTCAAAACAGTTAGTGGATTAAAACCATACATAAGTTTGAATGGTAAATATCCTATGGAAGAATGAATGCTTCTATTATATACAAATTCAATAAAAGGTAAGCAATCCTCCCATGCCTTTAAATTTTTCCCCACCATGGCTCAAACCAATGTCCCTAAAGTTCTATTCACTACTTCAGTTTATGGATGGCAAGTTATTGAATATAGCAGTTTAGTTCCAAGTTTACCTCATGAAACATACAAAAAATATCAAAGGAACTTTGCATCTTTATTAGAAACAATGGTGCATGGCACCCCATGTAATCTTATAATCCCCTTAAAGAATAAGTCAGTAACATGAATAGCATCATCATACTTATGACAAGCAATAAAGTGAGCCATTTTGCTAAACCTATCAACTACCATGAATATGTTATCTCTACCCTTCCTAGTTCTTTGCAATGCAAGCATAAAATCCATAAATATATCAGTCCAAGGTGAGCTAGGTATAGGTATACAGACCAAGAGGTATAAACTTAGATTTTGCTTGTCTACATGCAATACAAGCATTACACACTTTCTCCACATCCCTATGCATATGAGCCCAATAGAAGTATTCATTCAACATATCATAAGTCTTATATACCATAAAATGTCCCATCAATCCCCATAATGAGACTCTAACATAAGCAAGTCATGCATAGAACATCTAGGCATACAAAGTTTATTACCTTTCAATAGAAAATTATCATGCCTATAGAATTTGTTAAATGCTCAATGTTCACATGCCATATATACATTGCCAAAATTAGCATCATCAACATATAGATCTTTAATGTGTTAGAATCCAAGTAATTTTCAACTAAGGGTAGAGATCAAGGCATACCTTATTGACAATGCATCAGCTACAACATTTTTCTTTCTATGCTTATATTGAATCACATAAGGAAATTGCTCAATGAATTCAACCCACTTACCATGCTATTTATTGACCTTCCCTTGTCTCTTTAAGTGCTTAAAGGATTCATGATTAGTATGAATGATAAACTCCTTGGGAAGTAAGTAGTGTTACTAAACCTCAATAGCTCAAACCAAGGCATACAATTCTTTGTCATAGGTTAAATAATTGAGTTAAGCTCGTTTTAGCTTCTCACTAAAGTAGGCAATTGGCTTCTTTTCCTACATTAAAATCACTCTAATTCTCTCACCCAAAGCATCATACTCGATCTTAAAAGTTTTATTAAAGTTAGGTAAGGATAAAATATAGGTCAAAGTTAATTTCTCTTTTAATGTGTCAAATGCCTGTTGTTGTGCTTTGCCCCATTTAAAACCGACTTCCTTCTTCACTATCTTTGTAAGTGGTGCTACAATTAAAGAGAAGTCTAGCACAAACCACTTATAAAAGCTTCCCAAGCCATGAAAGCTTCTTATATTAGTCACAATCTTAGGCATAATCCACTCTCTTATAGCCTTAAATTTCTCTTCATCAACTTCAATTCTCTGTACACTCATAATAAAACCAAGAAACATAAGTCTATCTATATGAAATGTGCACTTTTTAAGCTTAGCATACAAATTCTCCTCCTTAAATTTTGTAGAACTAACCTAACATGCTCAATGTATTCCTCTAGAGACTTGTTATAAATAAGAATATCATCAAAATATGCAACCATAAATCTTCTTAAGAAGGCACACAATACATGGTTCATAAGCCTCATAAATGTGCTAATGCATTAGTTAAACCAAAAGGCATTACTAACCATTCATACAATCCATACTTAGTTTTGAATGCAATTTTCCATTCATCTCTAGGTTTTATCCTTATTTGATGATATCCAGCCATTAAATCAATTTTAGTAAAGTAAAGAGCCTCATGGAATTCATCCAACATGTCATCAAGTCTATGGATAGGGTGTCTATACTTTACAATGATTTTGTTGACTGCCTTGCAATCAACACACATGCGCCATGTGCCATCCTTTTTAGGCACTACTAAGACTGGAATAATACAAGGAATCATGCTCTTATTTACCAATCCTTTTTCCAAAAGTTCATATACTTGCTTTTGCATCTCCTTAGTCTCCATAGGATTGCTTCTATAGGCTAGTCGATTAGGAATGGTAGAGCTATGAATAAAGTTAATTTGATGTTCTATTCCTCTCAAAGGTGGTAATTCATTAGGCATCTCATTAGGAAAGACATCATCAAATTCCTACAACATTAAAATAAAAGTAGAAGGAAAATTGTCAAGGTTAATGTTAGTCTTGGCAAATAAAATTTCCTTATACCTAACAAGCAAGACTAGCTTCTTTAAGGAAATAGCACTTTTAACCTCTCTCATTCACATATAAAAATTTTGTTTCTTTTTCCCTTCTCTCTTATTTTCACTCTCCAAAGGGCCATTAACTTGTGTATTTTCTTTTCTGGCCTTTTTCCTTCATTCTTTCCTTTTCTCTCTCTTTTTCTCTAAGGAGGCTGAAACTTCACTCCTCTTTCTCCCTAAGGCTAAAACTTCTCTATCCCTCTTAAGTATATACACTTCTTGAGAGGATAGTAGAGCTAGCATCACCTTCTTTCCTTCATAAGAAAAGGAATACATATTATTATACCCATCATGTAGAACTCTCTCATCAAATTGCCAAGGTCTTCCTAATAGTAGATGACCTACTTGTATAGGTACAACATCATAAACTATTTCACCTTTGTACCATCCTATGGAGAATGGTACCATCACTTGGCGTGTCACCTTCACATCTCCACATTAGTTCAACCATTGTAATTTGTATGGTTTAGGGTGTTTATTACATGCCAAGCTCAGCTTCTCCACCATACTTACACTAGCAACATTGGCACAACTTCCACCATCTATAATCATGGAACACACCTTTCCATTAACCAAGCATTTAGTGTGAAATATGTTTTCAGGTTGCTCAAGGCTTTTTTACCTCATTATCACTACAATTGGTTAAATTTCTCCATGCTCTGTGGTCAACATGAGTCTCTTATTAGGACATTGAGATGCAATATGTCCTTTTCCCAAACACCTAAAACACTTGATTTCTCTACTAGAAGTCAAAGGATTTAAATTCCTTTTAGCTTCTTTAGGGGTAGTTTGAATAGCTTCTTTTCCTTTATTGGCCAAACCTGTTCCTTAAAATTTTGAGCTTCTAGCTTCTTTCTTTTCATCTCTTTTGCTCCATTTAAAGTTCCAAGTATTGTTGGAACTTCCTTGGAATTTTCTAGAACTCTTGCCTTTCATTTATTTTTCAATTTTCATGGCCATGTCAAGCATTTCTTTAAAAGTATCATACTTATATAACTCAATGGCTTCCACAATCTCCTTATTTAGACCACCAAGAAACCAAGCCATGGTGACCTCTTCATCCTCCTCAATGTTGGCCGTTACCATGCACATCTCTATCTTTTTATGGTAGTCTTCCACACTTCTTCCTCCTTGCACCAATCTATGCAACTTTTGGTATAGCTCCCTAAAGTAGTGAGTAGGGATAAATCTATCTCGCACAACCTCTTCCATGGCCTCCCAAGTTAGGATAGGCTGAATGCCTTTCTTTCTTCTATTAGAGTTAAGTTAATCCCATCAAAATATAACATAGCTAGTAAATTCAACTATAACTATCTTTACCTTCTTCTCCTCTGAATAGTTTTAGCATTCAAAGATCATCTCCACTTTCCTCTCCCCATCAAGGTATTCTTGAATATTGTTGTTCCCCTTGAATTCAGGCATTCTCATCTTTATAGTGCCAAGGTTCCCATCTACATGACCACTAGTTATGGTCTCTCCTTCTTCTTCTTCTTGGATTTGTTGCAATGGATATCCTCTATCTCTAGGTCCTCTTATTTGTTGGAATCATCCATCATAACCCCTTTAAAGATTTTGAGTTGGTGTTCGAATGTCATCCTCTGGGTTGCACTTTGATTTGACTTGATTTCTTGTAACTCCTTAAATACAAGCCTTTGAAAGTTCTCCATTTATCCATTGACTACCTCCATGAAAAGTTTCAATTGGGAATCTATTGTAGGTACATCCTCTTGCTCATGATCATTTTTAAAAGAACTCATTATGAATAAGAAGCAGAAATAAATGTAAAGGTCAATTTAATCACTCCCTTATTTGTTTACTCTCTTTTGGCTTTTTTAGATATGAACCACTCATCATGCCTTTTTCCTCTCTATTGCATTCTTTCCAATTGAATTTTGGAACTAAAGCATACCAATCAAAGTAAAAGTACACATTTTGGAAAGCAAGGATCAACCTAAATAATTCGATACAAGCTTTATAATGAAATCAATTAGACAAGTCACATGGTAGCACAAGAACAATGATATGTACTACTTGATTAAAAAAATAATTTCGAGTGTAGGTATAATCAAATAACACTCTAACAATATCAAGAGGCAAAGCTAGCTTTAATAATAAAATAAGATGACTAGTGTTCAATAAGGACAATTTTGATCAATATGTAAGAATTTGTTCCACTTCAAAGCAAAATAAATATTGAACCTAGTTAAGTCTACCCAAGCAAAGTAAGCAAATCAATAAGACCTTTTAAAGCAATTAGAGTTGAATTTAGATAATATGTGCCAATTTAATTTGTGTAAGCCTTAATCATACAATAGTATGTGTGTTTGAGATGAATAAGGCAATAATTAAGGAGTCCAACTTTTATAGGACTCTTCACTTTTCATACAATATATCTTAATAGCCTTTAGGGTAGAGGTATCCCAGTTAAGTTAGGACTCTTCACAATTCATAGAATAAGTGTCCTAGTTGGTTTATGACTCTTCTCTAGTATGAGAAACTTGTAGATATCACAATAGAATAGAAGATATTTTTACTTTTGTTTTTATTTTTTTATTTTTTTAAATATATTTTGATTTTACCCAAACAATTAGAATAAGGTATTGAATAGAATCACCAAACACATAAACATAAACCAGTAATTTAAATAAATAAAATGGCACATTATAAAATAATTGAAATAAAACCCTAGAACTAAGATAAATACTAATTTACCTTGCCTTTGGCTCTTATACCAAATGATACGGAACCCAATGGCAAGTATGCCATAAACCCTCATGCACATTAAGATATAGCTCAAATGGAAGATTAAACACATGCCCTATTGAACCCTCAAACTATAGAGTATGGAAACATAAATAATTAAGCTATGGAAATAAAGAAAACACCATAAATAAATGATAAGTTAATTCTAATTCCTAATGCAATTAGAAGAAAGCAAATCCTCACTTCCTAACTAATAACATAACATACATAAGCATAAATAAAACCAAAATTAGTTCTGTATATTCAATGATAATCAAAAAGTCCTTAATAGGTTTACATAAGCTTCTATTTATACTAGCTTCTAACCCTAGTCCTTCAAGGATATGTAAGACTACTCCAAAGAGGACTTGGTCTCCTATTCCTACTCTAACTTTAGAAATTAAGTAAACAAAATAAATAACGCTATATTTACATGGAAATTCATGCAAGTTAATTAGGCTAATAATTGGCATATCTTCCTTTCCTTATTGGGTTCTGATCAGGCCTAACTTATGGCCCAGCATGCCTAATTACTCCATAGGCATATGAAATAAGGCTATGGCATCATTATTGGTCCCAATTGGCATACTTTAGGCTCCATTATCTTCTACATTTGTAGAAGGCCTGTTCTTGCAGCTCTAATGGTACTTGCTCTTAAATAAATGAATTCATGGTTGCTTTATATTTATTGGCTCATGACCTTGTAATCGGACCACTTGGAAGAATTAGTTATTCTTTATTCAAGCTCCTTGTATTCTCTTGAGCCCCATGTAGATCTGTATCATTAACTATCAAGATGATATAAAATCAAACATTTTTCATTAATGTCATTCAAATTAACTAAATAAACATTATCATATCTGTTACTAATAAATAGTATACTATTATCATGCATATCTTGCACTTCACAATGAGTTAATTTGAAAATAACTCTTTTACCTTCATCACACAATTAACTTACACTTATCAAACAATTAATCATTTATATTCCTTACTCATGTTGATTAGGATAGTATTCCATATCTACGATAACTCTTGCAAAACCTTAATATATTATTTGGTTAATTCATTAAATATGCATTTACAATGATCACTATAACAAGTCTCCATTATTCCTCTAAATTACACTTATTTCATAAAATATTATCCCATATTTATGGATTTAATCAACACTTTTCACCTATGGACTAAGCCCTTAACTAACTATGCTCACTTGTATCAATCTTTAAGTAATATGCTTGTACAAATAACTCATGTTCTTAATAAGGTTTATGTGATAATCCTAAATTGAAACCCTTAAGTTTATTAATTATAATATTCTTTATTTCATATTTAAATATTATCTAAACACTTCTTACTCCTTGAAATGTTGCTTATTAGTAGTCCATATTCTTATTTATTTATAGAATAACTGATTCCCATCATTCATTTATCCCTCCAAGGTATTTAAGCATAACTAATAAAGCAATCAATATATTTATGTAAATTGGTCTAAAAAAATTATCATAACCACATTAGTGCCTAATAATGGATGTAACAGGTATGGTTGACTTTGTATTAGTTTGGTAATGGCTTGGTTTTAGTAGAAGGCTTGGGTTTCTCAAGATCTTTAAGCTTAGTTAAATTAATAAGGTCTTGAATGAATCATCTAAGAGAGTAATAATCATCCATATTATGGTTATGGTATTGGTGATATTGATAGTAAGTTTTGATGTCTATTGTGGTTGAGAGTGGTGTTTGAAAATTTAGTTGTAATGGTTTGATAAGTTTGGTTTTAAAGAGATGCTCAAATACCAAGGAAATTAGCATTCCAAGGTTTGAGTACCTTAGAGGTTGGTTGGTGTTTTAGAGGATCTATAATTGTAGTTATGGGGCATTGATTTACATGATTTTGGGTTAGTTTTATGTGTATATGGAGTTTTAGGCATGGTAAAGGTAGATCCTTTACATGATTTTAGGAAAGCAACATTCTTTCTTCTTTAATGCTCTTGTATGCTTGATCCTCTATTTAAGAGAATAGAGGTCCTTAAATTTATGAAATATCTAATACTTTAGCTTATCTTGATACATAGGTGGAGAACCCATGATGAGCTTGTTGATCATATTAGATTCTAATGGCTTTTGCTTGATAAAGTTGCCTTATCCATCCACCTCTCAAAGTAGTCTATAAAGGACTCTTTATATTTCTACTTAACCATTTCCAAGTCCACCAGTGTAACATTAAATTAGAGCTTAAACTAGTATTACTTGAAAAAAGTAATGGAAAATGACTTCTATTTGACCAAGAATGCCTTGTTCAAACTATGATATTAGATTAATGCTAGTTCCTCTAAAGAGATAAGGAAGTTGGATAATTTGCTCATCTAATTGGTTCTGGTGCTCATCATCAAGGTGTAAGTCTTCAAGTGGTTCTTTAGATCATCCATGCCACTATACTTAGGATCTCTAAGAGCTTGAAGCTTGAAGTTGGTTGGTAGCCCTTTGATAGCTCCTGATATATGCAAAGGAGTGCGGTTTGTTCAAAAAATTCCTACCTCTTTATATTTGATTGAGAACTCAATAAAATCTAAGTTAGATCTAATCCTTTTAGTCTTCATGATGAATTATGGCTATTCCACCTTTTTTTCTAGTGTAGAAGGTTCAAAATGATAGACATCATTCATTCTAATAGAAGTATCATCTTCATCATCATATTATAAAGATTAATCCCTTCCTTATATCCTTGATTAAAGTTAGCAAAGTAACAAACCCATTAGGATTAAGTGCCTTATTGATCTATTATTGTATGGGGGCTAGAGAGCATCTTTACCGTGTAATGGTTAGTCATCATCCCACTTACTAAATGCACCCACTTTTAGATATTAATACAAAAATGAAAAATTCCTTAAATTAATTCATGCATATATAATATTTTCTTAAATAGTAAAGCATATTTGATACAAGAATGGAATAATAATGTATGAATATAAGGAATATTAATTTATGTTGTTATCTAATTGGTAATGAAATAAGGTATATTGATAATGAATTATTATTCTAGCAAGTATAGTTCTTGAACACATAATTAATGTCCTAAAGAATTAAGGATAAATAAATGATAATCAAATTATAATGATAAGAGTTGTCGAATGTATATGTATGGTGAGTTAGTGATGTTATTCTTACATGTATTATGCATGAATTATTATATAATTAAAGAATTATAATAATTATTCAACATTAAGACCCTTATGTTGACTTATATGATTAAATTTCAGACAAACTATATATATAGGAAGTAAGTAAGTCTTAGTGGGAACTTAAACAAACATAGTAAATGATAAACTTTGCTACCTAAGTGAGATTCTAACTTTATAAATGCAATGAGGCAATAAATAAATAATTTTTAATGAATTTTTCATTTGTAGTTAATATTAAAAGACTATGGTAAACATGAATATTCTGGAAATTCAATTTTAGAGATAGGTGGTTAAGATGGAACAAGTGAAAGGATTTGATTCCCTTTTATGGTAGGGTTTGATAGCTTGATACCTTATGAATTACTGATGGAATTAAATCCAATTCCATTTAAGTTAGGTAAGTTAACAACTCCTATATGAATAAATAGTTAGGCTTTGTATGTATGTTAATAGATCTTTAAATATGAATTAAAGTAATTATTTATGAAATAAAACTATTGAGCCATATGTGTGAATTGGGTGATTTAATTGCTTGGTCTATGGATATTTAGGTTAGATTATTGTCATTGCTATATAAATAAAGTAAATAGGAAATTTAACAAATTGATGTATGTAATTAGGTAGGATAAACATAATAGTACAAGGGAAATGAATCACTTAGTAAGAATGTAATTACATGGTTTCTTGTATGCACATTAAATCATTGAGGCATGGTGTGATGTTGATTAGGTAAGATATAATGGTTAAATGCTTAATAACTGTGCAGTTATGTCTAGTGATAGGTATACTTGTTATTAAAGATAGGTGTAAACTACTAAATTAGTAAGGGAATTATGTATAATTAAGAGGAAAAAATATTAATTGTATTGTTAATTTTTAATAAAGTAAGTTGATTATTACATAAGCAATTAGATGGAAAAGTGAATGCTTATCGTGCTATTGACTTAGGTATATAGTATTGTGTATGCTCTAAAGTATCATGATTCATATGTAATTATAATTGAATATTTAATCAATAGAAGGCATTATTCATTATTTTAGTGTAATACTTCATATATTCAATAAACTTAAAGTATTAAACTAAATGATAAAGTCCAAAATTTTAGAACAGTATAAGGGAAATTCATAAAGAGTTTATGATATGAGATTCTTATTGTATGCAAATATTCAATACCTAAATTACCCTGATTGTAGTATTAATAAGATTGGACATTATTAATATGAGAAGATCAACACATATTGTATTCCTTTTAAGGGATGATTCTCATTCATTTTGACATCAGTTCTTTAAAGTAAACATATGGATAAACAACATAATACTGGTTTATTAGAGGCCTTACCAATGAGATTTCATATAGATAATTGATCTATGTTTGTGAAACATAAATCTCACTCATTTCAGTAGTGCAAGTATCCTTAAACTTGAGATATCAAGGTTATCTTAACTATGGATTACTATGCTTTGACTCGTGTTTTATTCCTCTAGTGGAGGCATTCATAGTTGGGATGTTGGGTATGGTATGAAGTAGTTGAAAATATTTATATATCAATAAAGAATTAACCACCTTAGATTTAATGTAGGGGTTTTAACTTATTGATGCATGTAGTAATATTTGATTTAGGAATCTCTGGCCAGAGTAGAATGCTTGAAAGTGAATATGTTTTATAAGAGTATTTTAGGAATAAATATTATGATATATGAAATATCATGCTTAGGAAATGATCTAACATACATGATCATGCATTCAGTTGAAATTAGTCCATACTCAAACCTAAACAAGATAGAGGGTGGTGAAAGGAGTTTATTGTAGTGGTATCTAATATGGAAGGGTTATAATCAAACTAAAGCCCTCTTGACATTTAGGTAGTCATGATGTATGACGACATATTGCTCTTGACTTATATATGATATTATTAAATGAGATTTAATAATATCATAATATGTTGATAATGTTACATCCACACACAATAGCCTTCTATGTATACATTTTATGCATATGATATAGTGAATGTTCAATTAGAGCATGAAAATATAATGAATGAAGTATGCAAATAAATGAAATTATAATATGAAGTGGTGATGAATGTTCATTTGATTAGATATGCATGAAGGGCTAATGGAAAGAATATTTTTGAGATGAATGATTTTATTCATTTAAATGAATATATGATTTACTTGTATATGTGTGTTGTGTATTAATTATACGTATATTATGGAATGGGTGATTCTTTGGTATATGTACTTTATATGTTAGTTTAAAATTTTAATAAATATAGTAAATAGATGATTTAATATTTATTAAGTGTGTGTATTACATACATAAGTATATGTATAAATAAGAAATATGTGTTGTTATAAATAATTGATGATAGAGATAGTTTTATTAAAGGGTTAAAGAAAAGTCAATTTTGGCAAGCCATACAAAATTTTCTCCTTACCATATTTCTTCTTCTTCCTCACACCCACAAAACAAGTTTCACTTCTTGTTATTATCAAAATCTTTCTTTCTCTTCTTTCTTGTTCTTACAAAACTAGATCTTAAAGGCTTTGAATCTAGGTAAGAGGAAGCAAGAATTGAAGATTTTTGTTATTCTTTTTCTTTACTTGATATATATATATATACTTCTTTCCTTTGTGTTAATTTCATATGGTTTTTGTGGAGTAAAGACATGGGTTATGGTATGATGATTTGAATTCTTGAATATATGATGTTGAGTTTGAATTTAATAGTGAATGGTTTTAAAGAAATTGAAGTGATTTGTTGTTTATTTTAGAAGGTGCAAGCTTCTGATGTGTTGTAAATGATGAATTGGATTTGATTGATGATTGAACTTTAAATGATGTTTAATTGATGTTTTTAGTATGTTTTAGAAGTGAATTTAAGATGATTTGGTTATGGTGAAGGGATTAGGATGTTTGGGAAATCATTTGGAGTTGTTTAGAGTAAGTTTTAACTGAAATTCGAGCTCTCTATCATGATCGTGACATTGAAAGTCACGATTGTGACAACAACTGTTTTAGCATTCAATGGGCCAGTTTGTAAGCAATATTTCAAGGCCTTATTGGATGTATTTTTAGACATGTAATATACCGTTGGAAAGATATTTAAGTCTAGTTTCCAACTATTTAAGAATTATTTAATTTAAAGGTCATTTATATAAGTAAAAAGGTTGAAAAATAAGCAAAGGTCATAAAGGGTAGCATGATTTTTTGTTTTGTTGTAGTGTTCTACTTTGAATGTCATTTGATTTAGGGTTGAAGGACTTATCAGATTAGTTTTAAGATGTGTAATATATTGTTGAAAATTTATTTAAGTCTAATTACTAATGGTTTAAGAATTATATAATTTGGAGGTCATTTGCTTAGGCAAAAGTCTTGTACAATGAGCAAGAGTCTAAGAAGGCAAAATGTTTTATATTAAAAAGTGGTTAAAAGAGATAGAATTCTACCTATAACTTAGGATACGTTGAAATATTTTTATGTTACTCATTTTATCTTAAATTATATGTTCATTATATAAGTATATATAAGTATGGTATTAGTTGAACAATCTTAAGAATCCTTTACAATTGCTTAATTGTGTTAAGTCATAGACTTACCTGTAAGGTGATTGGAAAGAAAGCAATGTGTTATGAATCTTTGTATGAATTGTTTATTTTATTAAATATGGATGTTTTTTTAATGTTACAGGTGGTGTGAAGGAAGATTTATAAGTACCATCAAGGAATTTAGATAAAGGAAAGTCCATTGCAGGTTTGTGCTTTTCACTTCTTGACCTATTAAAGGTCTTGAAATGATATTTTTCACAGTTGACTGCTTGTAATAACAAAGTAAAGAACTTATATTATGGATGGTACTATATGATCATTAATGAAGCATGTCATGAAACATCCATACATAAAGACATTCATGACATATCATACAGAAGGTATAAGGGGAAAAAGAAAGAGTTATACAGAGAAATGATTAATGAAAACGTACTGGGTCATACAGTTATTATCAATTCCTTTCATGGAATCATACAATATAGGTTCTTATTATGAACCATAGAGAAATGTTATATTCCTACAGGAACTAGAGAATGATACAATACTGGCACATAGAGAAATGGACCCAGTATGAGATTGAATACAATCATACAAAAAAGAAATGAAATGTTACAGGAAAATCAAAGGGAGATTGCAAAGCATGATCGCATTCTCATTATCACAGACATACATGATCATTCATTTAGCATAAAAGTATAGAGAATGGAATGAATAAGGCACTACAATTGTGCTTATATAAAGATGTATACAGAGTGATAAAGTACATATTAATACTTAATACAGGAAAAGTTACACTGTATTTGTTTAGGATATTGATTTCTATCTTTATGCAGTATGCACTATGTGTGGATTATAATAGCTAGTAATTGATGTAAAATGACATGATATGACATAGGTGTGCTGGTAAACATTAGGTTATTATAGTTTGATCTTAATGTGATTTATTTATAGTATGAATTATATGTTTCACTCATTTTATAGCACCATTGAATTTTATACTCAGTGTTTATCATTTGATAAATGTAGGACCAAGACCTTCAGATAAGAACCTAGGCTAATCGATCCTCAGTCAGAGAAGGTTGTGATTCTAAAAAATCTTCTTCTAGAAGCAGTTTGGGACCAATGTAACATACTCCATCGTGTATTTGTACTTATGCAACTTATTGACTTAAACTTAGAAGCAGTAACATTTGTGTAATATATGTTATGGTGTGTAATATTAATACTATGGTATAATGTTTAATGATGTGTACATAGCACATATACTGAATGAGAGTTTGTTGATATAATGAGAATGCATTTGGTATATTGGATTTTGTAATCAATAAAAAAAATTATAGATCCTTTGTAGAATATTTAATGATTTCCTTGCTTAGGGGATTATTAACTGTTCTACGGGAGCGTGTTACACCGAGTTAGGGTGTGTGTTGACCCTCACTTTTCACCATCATATAATTTTTGGATCTTTGTTAATTCGGCTAGGATTTAGTCCCTGATGTTGATCCCGATTATACATATAGGCCTTCGTGCCTTCCTCTGCGTGTTCTGATGCGCAGAACATTTCAGGACTGGTGGGGCCCACTTAGCAATAAAGGGAGCCCGCTGTTCCTATTTCCCATTCTGTGTATTCTGTACTAACCAAATACATTTCATACCTGCCTACGCATTGTAGGATGTGCAAAATGCAAAATATTGCATTTTAAACCTAGGCAACTATTCACTATGAATAGTATACAGGTGGGGGCCCGCTTCCCCAATTGGCCAAATTTGTGTATTTTGTACTTACAGAATACATTCCACTATTGCCTTACGCAAGGCACATCTCGCGGCATCCCGGATGCCAAATTTGTAGCTTCACCTAGCTGTGGGGCCCACTAAACACTAATGGGGCCCACTCCCTACTATCGCCCGCTTCAATACGTTCTGTACGCACAGAACACACTCTGATTGCTGCCTCACTTGAGGCAGAACGCTTGGCATGCTATTTGCCACTTTCCGGGCCATTTTGCACAGTGGGGCCCATAGGGGGTACTATTCATTATGAATAGTACCCAGGTGGGCCCGCCACCTGAATTCTCCAATCTAGGTGTTCTCGACGTACAGAACACATTTACGCTAGTGCCCACATGAGGCATGACTTACGGCACCCTGTTTGCCACATTTTGCCCTTAATGGGCCTATCGGGCCCAATTTGGGCCCATTAGCCAAAACTTGATGTTCGGGGCCGAATTTGAGAAAATTTATAACTGCAAAGTTTCTCGGAATGTCGATTACCCTTGGGTTGACATATAGCTTATATCCCGTTCCACCCGTACGAGGCGAAGCGCATAGGCAACGTGCGTAGCGCATAGCCCTATAGGCTACGCACGTTGCATAGTAACCTCATAAAAAGACGTTTGGCCGGGAGCCATTTCAGAACCAAATTTGGAAAAAATTTCTTCTACAAAGTTGTTCCTC